>JAWHQN010000189.1:47500-87500 GCA_033220385.1 Triplophysa yarkandensis | reverse complement strand
ACTAACTCCGGGTGACTGCAATGACAAACAGGTAACATTCACTTCACTTTAGTCCTTTAAACTTTGTGTTAAATTAATAGTCATAATGTTTTATTATATATAAATGTTCTGGATGATTTGCTGTTTAAATAAAACACATATTACATTGTGTTCAATTATTGTTTACTTGCTTTTAAGGGAAACACTTTTAACAAACGTTACTATTGTTCGGTCTAAGAACTGTTTGGTTAACATTCTTCCAAATATCTTTTCTGTGTTCATCTTAGCAAAGAAATGCTCACAGGTGTAAAAACTTAAAGGTGAGTAAATGATGACTGATGAATCGTTTAAATTCATAAATTCATAAGAACAATTAGATGAGAACAAGATTTATTTTTGGGATGTAGTTTATTACTGCAACAAGGCCCACCAGATGGCGCTCGAAGATCCACTAGAGATTGAGATTCAATGTCTGATAATGACAGGTCATCCAACAATGATCATTCTGACATCATTTAACTCACTTTCTTGTCACTTCTTAATAACACAAAGAAAGATATTTCGATGAATGTTGGGAACAGGACACAATTCACTTGAAATTACAATACAACAGTATGGGTGTCACTGCTGCTTGGTTACCAACTTTATTTAAAATCTATTTCTGTATGGATTTTAACACCAGCATGAAAACCATTTCAGCCAATCACAGCGATCTTAGTTTGTATATTTGCTGCCATAGCAACGAGGTCATCCTGCCCTTAACAACGAGGTCATCCTGCCCTTCACTTCGATTTTTTTTCTGACTAAAATCTTTGTGAAAATATTTCAAGAAAACAATCAACTATTTTAAAATATCTGATATCAAATACACACACACATAACATTCTATGTTATTCAGATCTTCCATTTACTATATATGTTACAGATTGATAATGTCTGATTAAAAACATGGATGAGATTTACAGCAATCAAGTTTAGATTAACCAAATAAGACTTTTTCAATATGACACATTTACGGTTTTATTAAAATATATTTAATATAATATATAATATTTATTTCATTATTTTCAAATATTTAATTTTAGTGTTTTGCTTTAGATAAAACTCTTCATTTGAAATCTTTTACTTAATTCTAAAATACTTAATCATTTAAAAAAACTCACAACAAAAAACATTAAACACATCTTTATAAAAAAGTCTTAAATCTAAATTGAAGATGTGCTTTTATTTTGTATTAAATGGCGGCTTTTATTTTATCACTCTACTCCCAGTGAACGCTCAGTGAGCGAAACCGACCAATCAGCGCTTGACCTGAAGGCTTAATGGAACGCCCTCTAGACCAATCAGCGTCCGTGTTCCCTGAGGCGCGCCGTCGACCGTAGTTGTCGATAAGTTCACAGAGTTTGCTGCTCATTCTGCTGTTCGGTCGCTTACGGTTCACTTCGTGTTATCGAATAAACGCGTCACTAAAAAATGTGATTAAGAATAAATACAAAAAAGAAAAAACAGTGTTGTGAGGTGATCGCGCGCGCCGGCAGTTACTGTAAAGTCTCTACAGAAAGTGATCGACGACAGCGATATAAGAAAGAAATCCTCTGCAGCTCTTTGTTCAGCTCGACACTCCCGACGGTTAAAGAAACTTTCTTTTGACAAGAATCTCTTTCAACAGTTGAAGAAATGTCGAGTTCAACAGGTCAGTGACATCATGTGGAATGTTCCATTAGTCCCACATATAATATTATTACATTGTGCTGTGTTTATTTCTGCTAATGTTTCTTTTCTTTATGTTCACATATAGACTGAAGCATTTTAAGAGTAATTTAAATGTTTATTGTCGTTAATGGAAGTCTCATTAATGATCTCAATTATACCAGGAGAGCTAACGTTAGCTTTAGCACGTTTGATAATAACAATTGTGTAAAAACCTATGAGTAAAATTATTATTTATTCCACTGATAAATTAATGAGTAGAATTGTTAATTATTTTGTTTATTATTATTTACATTGAAGCAATGAAATGTGTTAGATAATATAAAGCTGTGTAGACTCATATTTATATTGGTATAATGAGATGTTTGACACATGTAGCAGATTGACTGTTATGGGTTATATTTCTTGTCTCTGATGGTCATTTCTATTATTTAAGATTTCTCTTTTTCTGTTTTTATTTTGTAGTAAAACAATCAAACAGAGGACAGCAGAAGGGCATCCATGCTGGCTTTAAGAAAGCCTGGCGGGCCATAAAGAATGCCTTCTCTAGTTCTGGAAAGAACGAGGTCGTGTCTATCCCTTCATCTTCTCACTCGGATCCATCTGATGTTGAGGAAGATCTATTCATCCAGACAGAATTACGAGTTTTTAAGCAAGTGTGCGATCAAGACGTGGGTGATGTCCTCCCTGGTTCATGTAATGTGGATCACACACTTGTTGAATATACAGCTGATCCTCAGTCAGGTTCATCTGGACTCCATTCAGCAGCTCCAGACCATCAACCAGGTTTGTTTAAAATGGGTTTAATCATTTAGAGAGAATTTTCAATGTTAAGTGTAGTACTAAAAGTCTGATTTCCACCTTGTTTAATTGGGCTTGATCACACATTGGTGTTTTTTATGCTTTATTTTCTTTTTATCCAATAGAACACAAAACAAACACAAGCAAAAAGAAGGGTAGACGTGTTAAGAGAGCCTGGCGGGCTATAAAGGAGGCCTTTACTCGCTCTAGAAAGATCAACATGGTGCCTGTTCCTTCCCACTCTCACTCGGATCCATGTGACCTTAAGGAAGATCTTCAGCCAGGTCCATCTGGACTTCAGTCAGAAGTTCCAGAGGAAACAGCTGACAAATATCCAGGTTCGTCTGACTTGCAGCAAATAGCTTCAAAAAGTCCCTTAATTGTTTTCGTGCTGAGGTACCTTTAGCACATCACAAGTCTTACAAACAACCAAAAATGTACAAATGTACAATTACTGTTCAAAATGTCTGTCAAAGTGTAAGCATAGTTATTATAAATTTGTTTGAAATTTATAAGGTGTAAAAACTGTGGGAGAGTTGGTGACTGACTGAGATTTCCGACATTTTACACATTGATATTTTACAGAATTACTTTAACTATTACAAAATGGCATTTTATTGGTTTGTATTTTTCTGCCTTTATCTTTTAGAACAACAATCACAATGTAGTAAGAAGAAGACAAAGAAGAAGGGAAGAAGTGCTGGCATTAAGAAAGACACCTTCTCTCACTCTGGAAAGAACAAGGTGGTGCCATTTTCTTCGTCATCTCACTTGGAGCATGATAGAACTGAAGCTGACCTTCAGCCTGGTCCATCTGGACTCCAAACAGCAGTTTCAGGAGAACCAGCTTACCATCAACCACGTGAGTATAATTTTATGTTCAGGTCAATTCTTTTTACTGTCACACATCATTTGACATGTAAAGGACTTGAAATGCCTATGCCACTCTTTCTGTTAAGTTCATTCATTTATTTCTTTTGCATGTGTTGTTTTAGGGTCATTTTCAGTGCTCTATGAACTGGGCCGCAAACTTGGATCAGGCGGCTATGGGTCTGTGTTTGTGGGAATCCGCAGATTTGATGGCCAGAAGGTAGAAACACACTCGCTATATTCATCAGATATTTTCATTTGTAACCCAACATACAGATGTTAAATGTTTTGATCCATTCACAGACTGTCATGTTCTTTTGTAAAGCTTACATGTGTGTCTTTTTCCTTTTATAGGTTGCCATCAAATTTATTGATAAGAGAACCGAAAAGCCTAAAATATATGTTGTAAGTTGGCAAGATTTAGTATCTTAAGTATTTCATGAAATAGGGGTCCCAACATCTGGGATAGTGTTAAATTAAGGGCAATTAGGTTGCATACAAATAAGCAAATTTAAGATATTGACATGCAATAGTTCCAACTTTGAACTCTTAATTTCCAAATGTAGGTAACGTCTTTTATACTTAATATTAATTGTTCTAATTGTTGACATAGTAGTTAAAATCGAAAAGAATTTCTCACAGTGGTCTCAGACTTTCATACCCCATTGTATTTCAGTACAGTTGATTTATTGAAATGTTACAGTCAGCTAACCTTTCTAATGTTTTTCTTTACCAGCCTTGGTTTTTCAAACCAATGTTCAAAGAAGTGGCTATAAATTTGCAGTTACACAAACCTAAAAAGTGCCCCTACATTGTCCAAATGTTCGACTGGTTTGAGGAAGAAGACCACCTCATCTTGATTTTGGAATACCCACGACCCTGCATTACATTGTATGACTTCATGTTTCTTCATCAATGCTGTCTGGGCGAGACACTGGCACGTCATTTTATGTGGCAAGCAGCGATCGCAGCCAAACATTGGATTGATCACGGTGTCAACCATGGTGACATGCATATGGGGAATGTCCTGCTCAACACTGAAACGTTGCAGATCAAGTTTATTGACTTTGGATATGGCAGGCTAATCGCACATAAGCAAAAACGCTATGGATACTGTGGTAAGTTTTTACTCTAAGCACTGATGTGATGACCCTTTTAAAAACACTATAGCCAACCCAAGCTTTGTGTTTATTGTGATTGATTGATTGATTGCATTATACTGTGACTTTTTAAATATTTTCTCACTTGTTTACAGACAGAGCTTGTGCAGTTAGATCTACAGTCAGAGGTTTGGGTCGTTTGCTGTCTAAAATGGTTTATGGCTTTGAGATATCTGAAGGTAAGAGAACAACACTTAGAAAAAATCCTTTTTTAAATGCAAACTATTCATTATGTGAATTTCCATCAAATGTTAAATATACCAATTAAGCAGATAAAGAATATACATGACTAAGCGTTGCTCTGACACATACAGAATGCACTGACTTGATAAATTGGAGCAAATCTAAACCAGCATGCAGACCGACATTGGAAGAGTTCATGGATCATAAGTGGTTCAGGCCAGGATAAAACGCAGCCGTATCCTTTTAAATTTTTAGCATATTTAGGAAGTGGTTTATTGTGAAGGTAACAGAACAGCACCATCACAATTGGAGTATAGACAGTGAAATGGTGCAAAATTTTAACATTTATACCTGCCTATAAATATATAAGCTGTTAACTGTTCGATCACAAGTCAGCATTGTGACTTGCTGCTGGAAAATAGTCCTGAAACAGAAGCTTAAGGATTTTTTGCAAAGAACTGTTTCTTATTAAAGCAGTTTAATAAATATATTCACTATCCTAAACATAAGAGACTTTAAACTTTAGGTATCTTATGCTGAGATACACAAGATTACCTGCATTTAGTTTTGATGTTATTTCATTATTTTATGAGGTATTTTATGAAGTTTTGGATTTTTGAGTCTAAAAAGTAATTTTTTTTTAAATATTCTAATAAAATGCGTTTGATATCATCATGTCTGGACTGGCCATTAGGCATACCGTGCATTTGACTGGTGGGCCGATGGTAATTTTGTGGGCAGATATTTTTTCATTTTAATCGGTATAAACTATTAAAAGGTTTTGGATTGGCCAATTGGTCATGATCGACTCTGTGCTGGACCGATTACAGCCATGGAGGTTGGATGACCCCTCCCCCTTGCTTGGGCAATGGCTCTAATTGCAGATCACAGACAAACAGAAGAATAATGGACAGTACAAAGCGAAAAGGGGTGCTGTAAAAATTAGGGCCAAGAAGAAAAAAGCCCTTCAGGCAGGTATAGTGTATAGTTGTAGTATAGTGTATAGTTATAGTATAGTGTATAGTTTCCGTGGAAACGCAGATTTTTCTTGAAAGTCAGCGGCTGGCACATTTTTCCACCCGCTCATTGCCGGCTCTCTGCGTTTTCTGTCGGGCGCACAGAGTCGGAA
Source organism: Triplophysa yarkandensis (assembly GCA_033220385.1). Classification (NCBI taxonomy): domain Eukaryota; kingdom Metazoa; phylum Chordata; class Actinopteri; order Cypriniformes; family Nemacheilidae; genus Triplophysa; species Triplophysa yarkandensis. Next base: position 81,668 of record JAWHQN010000189.1, on the reverse strand, counting down.
AATGTTCAATTTGGGAAAGAACATTCACAGCCAATCAATGTCACGTTTTACACAGCCGTCCAATCACAGGGCAGCAGGGGCGGGAGCAATACTACTTTCAACATAGAACAACAACTGCACAGCCGTTTAAGACAAAAAATGAATGAGAAAATAATATTACTCTTTATTTAGAATATATGAAATGTCTTAAACCCAACTATTATAACTTTGTTATGGAAAAACAATACTAGGATGAATGTTTCACTTGCTCTTGGACTGCCCAGATAAGACATGATTTAATATAAACATTTCATAGCGTCTTGCTTACAATTAACCACCAGTTTTTCTATATACAGCCCTAAAATAAAATTATTTTCTTCCATGTATTTCATTTCATAGAAACCATTTCGCATTTCAACTTCGAAACCCTACACTTTTAAAAGCGCTGTTCAAACGGCCAGCACTGGCGTTTTCAGTCGGCACCAAGCGTTTTCAGACCTGTAAAAATGCCTCAATGGACACAGTGTCGTCTCTCTCTCTCTCTCTCTCTCTCTCTCTCTCTCTCTCTCTCTCTCTCTCTCTCTCTCTCTCTCTCTCTCTCTCTCTCTCTCTCTCTCTCTCTCTCTCTCTCTCTCTCTCTCTCTCTCTCTCTCTCTCTCTCTCTCTCTCTCTCTCTCTCATTTATTGATTGCCCACTGTGCGCTAGGAGGAAACCAGCTGATGTCGTGCTAAACAGGAGCACGTTTAATAACTGGTTGTTAGAATTGTTTTAATATAACTGTTAAATATGAGCTTATGTTTGCTGGAATAAATACTTTTCTTTCTTATTCTCATTTAAAACGTCTGGCCAAGTCAAAATGCCTGGGCCGATTTTTTTTTTTTGTCCCAGTCCAGCCCTGAGTATCATCTTGCAGCGTTAAACATTAGTGCAGGAAAACATAAGATGCTTTTATGTTGTGCTGTTGTTTGTTTTAACCTGCTTTCTTTTTTCATTTCTACCCACAAAGAAAAACCTGTTCACAACCTCTGGCTTCACTGATAGGACACTCATGGATCTGTGTCTGGGATCTACCTCAAGTGTCAATAAGTAAGCTCAGCTCAGTCTCTTTCTTTATTGCCTCTGACTGGTTTAAAGATGATAGTGGTGCATTAATCTCTTTTATTTTGGTGTAGGGTTCTTCTTTGGAACCTGCTAGGCTGGGACATACTGCTCTGGTGTGCTTTTGTTAGGGCCGGGTGGAAGAAAAGTGCACTTCCAAAATGTACTTAAACTGCTCTGTTTACACAATAATTAAGTACGGTATGTACAAAAAACTGCATCTTAAGTCCTTAAGATATTTTTGAATCCGTGTAAACTCTCCTGTTTCAATAGCTAGAGCAAGGCGCTTACAACACCAGAGATATGGGTTTCCCAGGGATTGCCCCTCTTAAAAAAGCCAGCCTCTGCCTATTGCGTATATTCGAATGTGCTATTTGTAGACGTTATAATATTAACTAAAAAATGCTTTTGCCCAAATGATGAAATATTTTCATGGGCAGCTCAAGTAATATCCTGTGGTGTATTCTTAAGAAATATATTTTTTTCCAAAATGCACTGTGAATGTTTACATGTTGTGTTTAATAAAAACATGACCACGTATATTGTCTGTGTGGTATTACTTTTAGCAGACTTGTTTTGACTTGGATGAGGATCTGAACACATTCTTTTTCTTTAAATATCAAACAAACTAAAAACCTTGCAGGATATTACTGAAGTAGACAATATTGCCCTAATATACATCTTATGATAACCAAGAATTGATTTCTAAACACAATGAAATCCCAAGAACTTTCCATTGCACACTGAATATAACCCTTAAAAGGTTTTTGAAGTATGAATGAATGTATACCCCAAAACGAAAAGTTGTTTTCGATTAAATAAGATTTTGACCAGTCAGAATGGTTTAAAAAGCTGACCTAGTAAATATATAGTGCGAACTTGGAGGAACATCTTAAACTTGAGTGTTCCTATCTGCAGCTTGTTCATCGCCTGCTCCAAGAATTCTGCGTATACCTGTTTGGTTTCAATTTAGCTGTGAGATATCCTCAAATTAAGATCTAATGATCATAAATATTCAGTGCATTTCTCAACTTTTGCCAATCACAAACTTCTCAAAAACAGTATTGGTCTAAATACATACCTAATATGTATTTGAAACACCAATGATGACATCTGTTATAAATATACTGAACACCTCTGGTAAAAACGTGTAAACTCAAGGTTTACAAATTCACATAATTTCCCAAATGTGTGTTATGCCTTTTTGTATACTCTGTATTTTGATAGATTCTAATGGTTTATTGTTTTGTTAAAGTCAAAAAGTCAACTTTGAGCAAGTATATGCCCTTCTTGTAGGCAGACCAGATGCAAATGCTTTGGTGTTAAAATGTATGGTTCTTGTCAAATAAAGCAAAGTCAAATTGAAAAATTGTCTGTAAAATATAACTTATTTCATGACCGGTCATGTTGCGAGTCTCAGATCCGCCCCTTTTTGTCCAGTATATCATTCCCATTACCTGCCAGTTGTCGTTAAGCCTCCTTATGTTCCCTTATTCTAAACCCTGTGGTCACTATCCTGTGTTATCTCTTTTTGTTTGTCTAACTTTCTAAAAGTCTAGAAAAGAGTTTTGTAGTCCCGAGGTTGATTGTTTTACACCCTTGTGACAAGTCTTTGCTTTGGCATCGAATTAATCGAATAAAAGTTCTTCTTTTATACAACAGGCCATTTTATCGAAATTATTTGAATGCAGATATTTTTGCATTTTGTTTATTTTAAACTATTTTATCATAAACTTTGTACATTTTTGTAGTGCTAAGTGGGCAGTCGTGGGCAGTCGTGGCCTGGTGGTTTGAGTCTGGGACTCGTGATCCAAAGGTTGCTGGTTCAAGACTCGGTACCAGCGGGTATACCATGACTGAAGTGAGTCCCTTGAGCAAGGCACCCTCCCCCCCACTGCTCCCCGGGGACCGCAGCATGGCTGCCCACAGCTCCAGGTGTGTATTCACAGTGTGTGTGTGTTCACTTACTGGATGGGAGCAGAGCACAAATTCCAAGTATGGAACACCATACTTGGCAATACGTCACTTCACTTCACTACAGTGTGTGCCATGACCTTCACTTTTCACTTTAAGAAATACTCAGAAAGGGACAGGTCACTGTAGATCACTTGTTGTTTCTGTAATCCTTACAATTTGGATTGGAGTTTAAGAAGAGTAACATGTTGACATTTTTGGTCTTAAACTGTGTGTGCGTGTTCGTGCATTCGGGAAATATGGTAGTGGCATCTGACGTCATTGAGACTTTCTTTACTCTTGTCACAGTAACTACTCCTTCACTTAAGTCATACTTATCAGGCTTAGTAATGATGCGGGCATTAGGGAAATGATTTATATAATTAAAGTATCAATACTTTTCAGAAAATATCGGTACCAAGCTTTTGAGTATCAATATCATAACTACAGTATCGACCTGCACATCCCTAAGAAACACTATTTCTTGTGCTTAACTTGATAATGAACTACCGAACCAGGTTGAACATGACAAATCAACATGTTCTGAAGAATGTATAATGTGTTGAAGGAGGGTAATACTTCTCCTTGTTTTTATTGAAACTATTAAAAATCGTGTTGTTTGAATCCTCAACTATGCAAAAAGGCCATTCAACCCTCATAGATCACATTATTTAGTTTATTATTTATCTTGTTGCTTCGCATCTTTCCTCCTGTCTGAACACTTTGCATTTAGTCATTTTATTTTCTTAACTGAGACATTGTTGTTTTCTACTTCTTCTTCTACTTCTTTGTGTGTATTTAAATTCAACAACATAGAAACTCACCACAATATCCAAAAATGTGTTGGTTGCTCGATGAAATAAGCCTGCTGTTTAAAAAGTGTATGAATTTGATCTGGAGCGTCTCTGTATTGTCCAGGAACTTATTTATTGTAAAGTCACAACGGTTGATACCATCGTCAATCCAGTGTTTGGCACAGATCGATGCTTGCTGCATAAAATCTTCTGCCAGGTGGAAAAGATGGCACCAGGGGAGCGGGATTAGCCGCTGGTAAATACTTTGCTAGGATGATGCTGCTCTTGGGTGAAACAGTTGGGGTTTCTAGGGCACATGCAGAACAGACGTTGGTTCGGCAGTAAGAGGTATTGCTTTGTTTAACGAAATGAGATATAGAATCATGGTCATGTCTGAAAGTTTTGGGTGAATTTTAGGATGGAAATTGGAAGTCATGGTGATATGGGAGCATCTTATGAAACCGAAAAAGCTAAAGTAAACATGGCGTAGAGTATGTGGACGGTGTGAATAGAATGATAACATCTACGGAGAGTGTTTAAACAAAGGGTTAGAATTTCTGTGATTTGTGTCTTATGTTGTCTTGTCCTCTTTAGTTCCTGTTCTTGTCATGTGTTTTGTAGTCTTTTGTAGTTCTTTTGTTTCATCGGGAACTTTTGGGAACAAAAAGTTCAGGTCCAGCCAAAGGTGCTAAAGCCTCAGGGGATTCCTGCTCTCTGACCAGCCTGAAGCCACGGGGTAAGGCGGAGCTCTGACCAGCGCTGAAACTGTGGGGGATGCCCGCGCTCTGACCGGCGCCGAAGCCATAACCCTCAAGCTGGCTCAATTACAGGTTGGAGAAATAGAATTTAATTTTCACATGTTTTTATTTAATTTATATAATTAACTCATTTATGGACTCCTTTCTTCCATGATTTTGCCCCTCTTGGTCATAGTTTTCATGAGTTTGGCAAAATCATGGCAGACCCGTGTGTTTTGTATGAGAAACATGGCATTGTTTGGTATGACATGCAATCTCCTCTCTTGTCTCGTCACCTGGCCCCACCCTCACGTTGTCCCGCCTATCTTCCCATCAATGTTCCATTCCCGACACCGGCCCTCATGTCTTTAAACCTCGTTATGTTTCCCCTATTCGAAGCCCTTGTGTTTGCTGTTCTGTGCTGGTTTGTTTTGTATTGATGTTTGTATCCAATCCCTATTTCTCCTGTGCCTCATTGTAGTTTTGGATCCCTGTTTTGTTTGTACTTGTCCCCTCGTGGGAAGTATGGTTTGTAATTTTATGTTAACATTTTCCTCATTGTAGGTGTTTTCTGTTGGTACTCAAATCTTTTTGTTAAATCGACTCCTCTGCCTACATCTGGGTTCTCCGCCATTCGGAACCATGTACTATCCAGGTACTGTCAGCGCCGTCAGCACCTCTCAGACAGTAAAATCTTGGGAGAGACCAGGCTCTGTTGGGGTACAAGTTCTCCTCTGATCAGAAGAAACCAACAGTTAAATTAGCAGGCTGCAGAGTGGAGAAGAATCATCTGTTTCCTGAGGTCTTATCCCAATGGTCGTCTGAGGTAAGGTCTTTGCAGGGGATCTGTATCCAGGCCTCTAGATGTCCTGGTCTCTGCTGTCTTTCAGGGCTGTAGAGATCTTTTCTAGTTCCTGATCCACCATCTGGTCTAGATACGAACTAGATCCGGTTGACTGCAATCCCCTCTGACTTGGATACAGGCTGGATCCGGTGGCTTCACTGTAAAAAAATCTGTAAAATTAAATTTTTTTCCTGGTTTTTACAGGTGTTTCACCCGTATTTTTTAATTTGCGTTGCATTTTGGGATAACCCTGTCAACCGCGAAAGTTGAAAGAGGAAGACGAGAGAGAAGTCTGGCGCGCCATCACATGAGCTCTTCAAATCAGTGCTTGTACCTGTTTGGTATAAGTCATTATTCCTTTTAAATTAACATGAATTCGGTTTAAATTTAATTACTCTGTGTGTTTTATTGACGGATTTGACCAGCTATGATTAACCATTCTCTACCATGTAACAAAAGTTTCCATTTAACCTAATCCATAGTTTCTGTCAGATTTATCGGACTATTTCAGAATCACGACGCATTTTCATCATGTGTTTTTGTCACACGTTAAATTACAATAGTTTACTTTCGGGAATAATTTATTTGTGTGCTAAACAAGGTAATGTTAATGTTTTGTTGGCACTGCGGATTGTGTGATTCTGAGTCGATTTTATTATTCATGTCTTTTGTTGCTTTAATTACGTCATGTGGCATTAAAATGAAGGAAAGGCTCTGGATGTTTGCGAATATTTGCTATGTATAGATCAGTTAACTGACTTAACAACATAAAATCCTATAATATAAACTCATGATGTGCTGTAAACCTATAATCCCAGTTTTGTCTGAGTTAAAATGTCAATCATTTTGCCTACAACAGGTACACAGAATGGGGAGCCTTGCCTGACACTGAGAGCGTGACATTTTTTTTCCCTGGGATCTTTTTTACTTGGGATCTTTTTTACCTGGGATCTTTTTTACCTGGGTTTGAACCAAGTTTTCACTTGTGAAGTAATCACCATTAATTTAAAACTGTTTGTTATTCTTTTTTTTCAATTGTGCTTACAACATTGCTAAATTCATTGTCTTATTGTTGTGAAATGTTATTTCATTCGGATGTTTTTTTTGTCATACTGTTTAAAGCAAACACAAGAGATTTTAAGAAACGTAAGAATATGTTAACATTCCATAAAAACATGTTTAGTTTGTATTTATTGTAATAAATTTATTTCATAATCACTCACTTGGATATAATAAATCCAAGATGGCGCCGAGTATGGCTGCCGTGTTGCGAGCTCCGCAAAAACTTTGCAGTTTTTCGTTTGTTCTACTTGTTTGTTTGTTTTTGTCCTATGTTTTGGAGGTTGTTTGTTTAACTGTTTACGACAGGCAAACACTTCTTAACATAGGTGCCTTCGTCGCGAACAGAAAACCGGACTTTGAGTTCCTGAACGCCGGCGGTTTGTTTACAGACACCGCATTGGAACCCTTTGTTTGTGCTGCACGGACGTAACAGAGGAAACGCCGCCGGAAAAGAGGGAAGAGAGCCGGCGTGCTCGTCAGACTCAGGCGCCGATCTCTTCGACCTCCTCTCCCTTCCATTCTTCTGGCTAATGTTCAGTCTCTGGACAATAAACTTTGTGAACTGCGGGCACGGATCTCATACCAATGAGAAACAAGAGACTGCTGCATTATCTGCCTCACGGAGACCTGGATGTGTGCAGAGGTTCCAGATTCAGCCATCGAGCTCACTGGGTTCTCCGTGCACCGCTCGGACAGAACTAAAGAGCTCACAAGGAAGAGCAGAGGTGGAGGGGTTTGTTTCTTTATTAACAACTCATGGTGTGATGAGAGGAACCAACACTCTATTACATCTTTCTGCTCTCCTGATCCGGAGTTTCATATGCTTCTGTGTCGACCATTCTGGCTACCGAGGGAGTTCACAGCGATCATCATCACAGCTGTTTACATCCACAAGCCAACACAGAACAGGCACTTAAGGATCTGTACAGGAATATAAGTCAGCAGGAAACCGTGCACCCAGAGGCAGCGTTTATTGTCATGGGGGACTTTAACAGAGCTAATTTCAGGACAATTGCACCAAAATACTGTCAACACATTGCCATTAACACTCGTGGTGATCGTGTACTGGACCATTGATATTCTCCTTTCTGGGACGCCTACAAGTCTCTGCCCCGCCCACCGTTCGGCAAATCAGATCACTGCTCCATTCTGCTGCTGCCCGCTAATAGGCAGAAACTGAAGCGGGAAGCCCCCACCCTCAAGACAATTCAGTGCTGGTCGGACCAATCAGACGCAACACTTCAGGACTGTTTTGATCACGTGGACTGGGACATGTTCCGGGCAGCGTCTGATGAAGACATCGAGGCGTACTCAGACTCTGTCACGTGTTTCATCACCATCTCACTGGACCCTCTACAGTTTGCATACCGCAGCAATCGCTCCACAGACGACGCCATTGCCTTCACCCTACACACTGCTCTCTCCCACCTGGAAAACAAGAACTCCTATGTGAGGATGCTGTTTGTGGACTACAGCTCAGCATTCAACACCATAGTGCCTTCCAAACTTGTTGAGAAGCTCCAGAATCTTGGACTAAACAGATCTCTGTGCAACTGGATCCTGGACTTCCTGACAGGCAGAAGTCAGGTGGTCAGAATGGGCAACAACACCTCATCCCCGCTGACCCTCAACACTGGTGCTCCTCAGGGCTGCGTTCTCAGCCCACTCCTGTACTCCCTGTACACGCACGACTGTACAGCCACGCACAGCTCCAATGTGATTGTCAAGTTCGCTGATGACACAACCGTCATAGGCCTGATCACCGACAACGATGAGACGGCCTACAGAGAGGAGGTGAGCACCCTGACTAAATGGTGTCAGGAAAACCACCTCTCACTAAACACGGACAAGACTAAGGAGCTGGTGGTAGACTTCAGGAGACAGAGCAGAGAACACAGACCCATCACTATCGGCGAGACACCTGTGGAGCGGGTGAGCAGTTTCAAGTTCCTCGGCGTCAACATCAGCGAGGATCTCACCTGGTCCATTCATACTGATGCGGTGCTGAAGAAAGCACAACAGCGCCTCTTCTTCCTGAGAAGGCTGAGGAAGTTTGGCATGAGCCCCAGCATCCTCAGAACCTTCTACACCTGCACCATAGAGAGCATCCTGACGAGCTGCATCACTGCCTGGTTTGGAAACAGCACTGCTGGCAACCGCAAAGCTCTGAAAAGGGTCGTGCGAACTGCCAGCCACATCGTCGGAGGTGAGCTTCCCTCCCTCCAGGACATCTACACCAGGCGGTGCTTAAGGAAATCCCGAAAGATCATCAGGGACTCCAGCCACCCATCTCACAGACTGCTCTCTATGCTACCCACAGGAGGACGTCTCCGCAGCATCCGCTCCCGCATGAGTCGACTGAGGGATAGCTTTTTCCCTCAGATTATCCGACTCATGAACAGTCAGAACTGATACAATCCCGCACACAATATGTCACACACTGCACTTTAACTCCAAGTTTAACACTGGACAATATTTACACACTGCACTTTAAACAACAGTCTACCTTCATCCTATGCACAACTACTAACTGTATTAGGACTACGTCCACTCTGCTGCACCTTAAAAATCTTTATGCACACATTGTTCACATTATGCAGAACGTGCACACTCTGTGTTCAGTGTTTAATGTTTTTCTCGTGCTAAATGTATGTATGTACACACTGTGTTGAATGTTTCGACTGTGTTTGTCTATAGTACACTGTGTGTACTGATTATATGTATGTGCATATTGCACACTGTCTTATGTGGTCTGCACTATATGTTTCATGTTACATGTTACCTGTACTGCGCTGTTTTTGGAGCAACCTCCTAAGAATTTCACTCACCAGGGCACATGTGCCGTGGTGATGTGACAATAAAAGTGAATTGAATTGAATTTAGTAGTCATTGGTCTGAAGATGGGTTTTAAACTTATAAGTTAACGTTGACATACATATACCAGAAAATGTGGGCTAAAATAGTGTATATATATCACAGTTTTTTAACCTTAAGAAATCTACAGATCTGTCTGATGAAAAAACTGAATTGTTAGTAAAGACTTCAGGGGATGTTCTATAAATATACAGAAATATAAACTTCAAGAAAAACAGAAATGTTTGTACAGAGGATCTACTTTAAATCTACAGAAAAGAACTAAAGATCAGACCTGCAAACTCATTAGAAAAAAAAAGGTGACTTGGGGGGGGGGGGGGTTGGGGGTGTTCATGGGGTCAGAATGGGCGACGCTGACGCCGTCATTGTGAACTCAAGCAAGTGTTAGGCGCCAGACACTACAATAAGAGAGCAACAAAAGAACCAAAACACTACTTATATTATACAGAAAAACATTTGTTTTTTCCTTAACCCTGACAGGGGTTTCACAAACACACGCACGGACTCAAACGCCATGGAGAGAAACAGCATGTTTTACAGAAAAATATTTTTTTTTTTCTTCGCCTGGACAAAGGTTTCACAAGCTCGCTTTCCTTGCCTTGTTTGGCCACATGCCTCCTTCTGTCCAGAGCCTCCTCTTCTGCCTTGCTTCTTCTGTCCAGAGCCTCCTCTTCTGCCTTGCTTCTTCTGGCCAGAGCCTCCTCTTCTGCCTTGCTTCTTCTGTCCAGAGCCTCCTCTTCTGCCTTGCTTCTTCTGGCCAGAGCCTCCTCTTCTGCCTTGCTTCTTCTGGGTGCGGCAGCGCTTGAGGATGGCTGTCAGTCGAACACCCTCTGTCTCTCCATTTCCTTCAAAGCTGCTTGCATTCTTAAAGCTTTGTCCTTACTTCAAGCCAACAGGATATTTTGACACATCTTCTGATCCACTGGCCCATACTACTTAAGTCTTCTTTTGGGTCACCATGGTGCGTTTCACAGTTTGGATGGTACTCAGAGTACTGATGCTCATGCTGTCACTTTTTTTAACACAAATATTTATTACAAGGCTGTAATGCAAAGATTTCAAATGATAGCTCAGGATGCAAAATGTATTGCATTACGTTCACACCGCTGCAGGAAAGTGCATCAAGAGTGTCCGGAAGTCATTCATTTTAATGATTGGGCTACCTCCAGCTGACTTGAATCACAAGACAAGACTTCATAAATTAAACTGTTATGGGGCACCTTTGACTATCATTATTTTTACTTCAACAATAGTAAATAGTGACACAGAAATCTGTTTGCATGTCGTCACAAGCTGAAAACCTTTGCCATATGTACCAGAGAGTAAGAACCTGTAACATCCATGCAGAGCTCACAGTATATAGTAAAATGTATATATTGTGTACATAGTTTCTGAATAAATATTTACATTCTATCACTATAAATTTGTCTGTATTATTCTAACTTCTTCACATGATTTCATAAAAGTATAACATTACTAGTTAGAACTATAAAACAATAAAATCACATCACAAATATATAATAAACTGAGTGAAGCAGCTCGCCATAAAATGTGTATTTGACTGTATAACTGTTGAAGTCCTTCCTAGGTAATAAAGAGATAATTCAACCCCAAAAGTTCTGCTGTGAATTACTCACTCGTTATTTGTTCTAAACCAGTATGCATTTATTGTTTGGTTGAGCACAGATGAAGATATTTAGAAAAATACACGGAACAGTTCTAGGACAGCACCGACTAGCATAGAAGGAACTTTGAGCTGTCCTAAAGTCTTCAAAATATCTTATTTTTTGTTCAAAACATATAAAGAAATAACACATTTTCTTCCTATGGTTGTCAACGGGTTCTCAGAACTGTTGGATTACATTCTTCTAAATATCTGTCTCTGTGTTCATCAGAACAAAGAAATGTGTTTGGATTTAGAACAACTAAAGGGTGAGTAAATGATGACAGAATAATTATTTTGTATCTCATGTAAGCGAGACCCGTAGGAAAACTCTGACTCCTTGACGGTGTGTTTCTGTGCTGCTGTGTTATAATTTAAAATCATAAACACTCTGAATCATTGACTGGGAATTTGATCTTGTGCCCAACACAGTTTTAATGGTTTTTAAGAGATGGTTCATGAAAAAATGAACTTCTATCATGAACTAATTACCCTAAAGTTGATTCAAACATGTATATATTTATTTGTTAGGTTAAACACAAAACAGATATTTGGATCACCATTGATTGCTAAAGTAGAAAAAATATTCAAATTATAATTAAAATTTTTGTTTTTTAATAACAATTTTTGAAGAATTTAATAAATTAAACCGTTCTGAGGCACCTTTGACTATCATTCATGTTTACTTCAAAGGTAGTACATAGTGACACAGAAATCTGTTTGCATGTCATCACAAGCTGGAAACCTTTGCCATATGTACCAGACAGTAAGAACCTGTAACATCCATGCAGAGCTCACAGTATATAGTAAAATGTATATATTGTGTACATAGTTTCTGAATAAATATTTACATTCTATTACTATAAATTTGTCTGATTTTTTCTCAACTACTTCATATTATACAAGTATAACATTACTAGTTAAAACTATAAAACAATAATATTTCATCACAAATATAGATTAGACTGACAATTTTACCATAGTGAGATCCGCGCATATTTAACGGCCGTCGTGAGACTGTGTGACACAGATCCCAAATGACCGAATAAATATCACTATCACATTGTGTGATTTTTAAAAATGTAAAAGTATTTGATCAATTGAGTCAAAAAAATTATATTTGGTACAGAAGCCTTTTAACAACAATTACAGAAGTCAAACGGTTCCTGTAGTTCTTCACCAGGTTTGCAAATTCTGCAGGAGGATTCCGTCCGACTCCTTAATAAAAATCTTCTCTAGATTTGTTCAGAAATATTTTTTGGTGTTTAAATCCCTGTTTAAATTTGTCATGTTTCTGCCTCTCTTGGTCATGTCAGACCTGTGTTGTGTGTGAGGGTCACATGGTATTGTTTGGTTTGACATGCCATGTGCTCTCTTGTCTCGTCTCTTGACCCCGCCCCCTTGTTATCCTGTCTATCTTCCCGTTATTGTTTCATTCCCCACACCTGCCCTGTGTCGTTATCCCTTGTTATCCCTATTTAAAGCCCTTGTGTTTTCTGTCCTGTGTCGTTACATTGCACTTGTTTCCTCGTGTAACACTTGTTACTCATGTCATTTTGGATATCATGTTATCGAAAGATGGTGTTCTAGTCTTGCCCTGTTTGCCTTGTCTAGTTGTTCCAGGTCCCAGTCGTGTTTTAGTTTGTGTTATTGTTTTCCCCATTGTGGGTTTTTGTTTTGTTGTGTTTTTTATTAAAGTCTTGTTCATTCCCCCCTGATCCTGTTTCACGTACCTGCATTTGGGGTCTCCCGCACCACCTCACCGTGACAGAATGCAACGACACCATCAGAACCCAGCAGGCATTGACAACACCGGGCTGCGGAACGAGGAGTTCCGCTTAATGTTCGGGTTTCGCCAGGAGAACAGAGGCACCCGAATCTTTGCCCAGGCCTTCGAGACGGTCGTGGCACATACCAATTTTGGGGAGAGGGAGAAGGCGGTGATCTTCAACAGCTGTCTCACCAAGTCCCTCAAGCCCAGCGAGATGGCGTTGCTGAGGTCCCTCCCTTTCTCACACATGGTCAGGTATGTGATCAACCAGGATGATCCTTGGCCTGCAGGTCCAACCTGGGGTTCCAGCCCGCTGGCCACGTTCCCGGACGCTTGCATCCTGGCCACGTCCATAATGGGGGGCTCAGCTCCTCCCAGCTCCAGCGCCGTCAGCTCCCCACTCCCTGTTTCAGTCCTGTCTGAAGATCCAGAAGGAAGTCCTGGGACTCCCCGTCGGATTCCTCGGGTGCAGAGTTGGTCCCGCCCCCTCCTGCGACCTCTTAATTTCACCTGCCACTCGAAGAGGAAGAAGCAGCGGGTCCAGCTCGCAGCCCCGGATCCAAGTCCTGTCCCGGATCCAAGTCCTGTCCCGGATCCAAGTCCTGTCCCGGATCCAAGTCCTGTCCCGGATCCAAGTCCTGTCCCGGATCCAAGTCCTTTCCCGGCACCGGTGCAGCCGGCATTCCCCGCGGCTTAAGCGCCGGTGCAGCCGGCATTCCCCGCGGCTTTAGCGCCGATATAGCCGGCATTCCCCGCCGCTTCAGCGCCGGTATAGCCGGCATTCTCCGCCGCTTCAGTGCCCTCGGGGGCATCAGTGCGGGCAAGAACTCGGGTGCCCAAACCCAGCCCTAAGCCCATACGGACTCAAGCCCCAACGACACTCACTGTCACACCTACATCTTGTACCCCACAGTCTGGACTTTTTGTTCCTCCTCCTCCCATCCAGTCTATGTTGTTTTTATTAAGTCATCCCATCTGTTTTGTCCCTTATTTATTTTGTTATGTGTGTCTGGTTGATGTCTTTGTCCTTGTCTGCTGTGTCCCCTAGTACATGTTCCCCTTAGGGAGACTCTTATCGATCGATTAAAAAAAGAGAGGGAGTCTTCTAACCTGTGTGTGTATACCTACTGTGAAATGACGTCATCACACATGACGTGCTAACCTTATGCAGCTGTGAAGCTGCCAGGTTTATTTTTAAGAAACTTCCCAATGGAAACCTCGACAAGAATTCAATTCAATTTCAATTCACTTTTATTGTCACATAACCACGGCACATGTGCCCTGGTGAGTGAAATTCTTAGGAGCTTGCTCCAAAAACAACGCAGTACAGGTAACATGTAACATATAGTACACTAATGCTGCATTCACACTAGAAGTGAATAGAGCTTCAGGCGTGAGTGATTTACATGTCAAATCAATGCAAAGATGCGAATAGACGCGAGGAGATTTACTGAGGCCCGAATTGCGTTAGTTGAAAAAATTTTACATTAACCAATCAGGAGCTTGCTTTATCTAAAACAAACATTGAGGATAAAGTCATCATGGCTTTATAAATCCACATTATACTTTTATTATTATTTAACATTGACAGGAATACAAGTGATATTTATTGGAAGAAATTTAGTGAAGAAAAATAATTATCTTTACTCAATTTGAGCTCTATACACATATCGAGACTATAACTAAAGCCGTCACAATAAGTTTAATCACTTTGTTTTACAATAAAATGAATTTTCCTCTCCCTCCCCTCTGCGCGAATGACACATTGGAGGCAAATTTTACACGCAAATTAACTTAAATGTTCAAGCGTCGAACTACACGCGTCTGGTGTGAACCCGGCATAAGGTTGTTTAATCTAGATTATTTGCAAGTTTACTCCCAATGTGTGCAACACAAATTGTTTTGTTCCATAATTGTGTGTCAGTTCTAAAGTCTGTGCCTCATTTACTCAATCAGCTGATGTAACTCCTGATCCCATGACCAAAAAAAGGTTCAGAAGGGTCTAAGGGAGGCCGATCTGCCCTATAGCCCTCAGAGCTTTGATGGTTGGTCCTGTGTCCTGGGCTGGGAAGGCTACACCAACTGTCGCCATTACTCGGAACTGAATATTGCAAACAACGGTTATTGGAAAGTCGGAGTGACGACACGGCCGCATTCCAATGAATCCATCTAATGGTTATCGGGCCCTATGGCACAGCATAAGACAGTTCTTTGCATGAACCAATCCTGATACCCCCTGCCGCATACTCTGGTGCTCCAAAAGATGGGGATCTAGTACATTGATTATGAGGAGGGACAGATTTCTTTCTACAATGCAGAGAGCAAGTCACACATCAAAACCTTCATAAGAAACTTTAAAGTCAAAATCAAAATTCACTTTTATTGTCACATCACCACAGCTCATGTGCTCTGGTGAGTGAAATTCTTAGGAGTTTGCTCCAGAAAAATTGCAGTACAGTTAATATAACATATAAAACAGACTACAACATTATTGGACAAAACTTACAGTCGAAAACATTCAACGCAGTATGTACATACATACATTAAGCACTACAAATACATTACACACTAGACACACATGTACATGTTCTGTATTATGTAGAGTGCAGCAGAGTGAACGTGATCTGAATACAGTAAAGAAGTGAATAGGATAATGTACAGTTGTAATTGGTAGACTGTTGTATAAAGTGCAGAGTATATGTATAGTCCAGTGTCAAACTTTGGAATCAAAGGGCAGTGTATGGCATATCGTATATTGGATATGTCTGATGTCTGATTGGTATATTGTTCTCTGCTCTGTCTCCTGAAATCTACCACCAGCACCTTAGTCTTATCAGTGTTTAGTCAGAGGTGGTTCTGACAACATTTAGTCAGGGTGCTCATCTCCTCTCTGTAGGCCGTCTCATCGTTGTCGGTGATCAGGCCTATCCCAGTTGTGTCATCAGCAAACTTGACAATGACATTGGAGTTGTGTGTGGCTGTACAGTCGTGCGTGTACAGGGAGTACAGGAGTGGGCTGAGAACGCAGCCCTGAGGAGCACCAGTGTTTAGGGTCAGCGGGGATGAAGTGTTGTTGCCCATTCTGACCACCTGACATCTGTGGAACGATAACAGCGATATGCAAACTGAGAATGAGAAGTTGTACCCTTTCTTTGCCCCGTTGGATGGAAGTACCCTCATTACTATTTGGTCTCCTAAAGAAACCAGCAATCAGGCGAGGCAGACCTAAAAGAGATGTTCTGTCAAACAGCTACAAATGATTCATAAAAAGAATCAAGCTGGTCATAAATCATAAATCTCAGATTCTTGATCATTTTAACTCTATGGTGGGCTGGACCCACTAAATGAGAGCTATTGTCATTATTCTTTGTCAGCACACTGTAAATGCCTGTAGTTGTTATTTTTGAATATGCTATTAATATAATTGTTAAATCTATGGGGATCTTTCCATTTAAACAGTATAAGATCTTTTATTGTTTGTACATGTATTTAAGTGACAATTATTTGTGCCACAATTATTTCATGAAATACATTCTTTTTCATTTATTGATTTTCTTTGTGTTACTAAAGAGCTTCTTTTATTCTGTAACCATCCTAATGCATTAATATGATAACAACAAGTTTAAATACTTTAATGTTTATTTGTAAATAACGTTTCTTAATATCGTAGTCCAGTACATATTCTATGTATTATAAATGTTCTGGATGATTTGCTGTCTTAATAAAACACAGGTCACTTGTGTTCACTTTATTTTAAGGGAAACGCTCTTTAACAAATAAATTAATAATACTTCCCCACATCCCAACAAACAACATGTCAGACACACAACAGGGGAGCATTCTCACTATTTATTAGTTGTTTGCTGAATAAATGTCTTTGTTCTGCTTAGAAGATATTTGGACAAATATTTGTGTCCAAACAGTTCTTGAGCCCCATTCACAACCATAGTAGAAAAAATAGAAAAGGTGTAAAAAAATAAACCCCAGAACTGTCCAACATTCTTCAAAATAGTCTTTATTTCAAGTAAACATATACTCTTTTGTTCAAAGAGCCTTACTGCATTATATCATATACATTTTGAGTTGTTTTACATCATGGGTTTAATACCAGAGACTAAAAAGCATTTTATATATATATATATAACATAACGAATATGACAAATCTCATTATCTAATTGTTCTGATGAATTTATAAGAAGAAAACACTCAAGTCAAGATGCATTATCTAAAAGCTAATTTATATTTAACATTTTTGTTCTTATTTACTTGCTTTTCAATTGTTTTAAATCTTTTAATTTAACTTTGAGATGTTTTAGATCATGGGTTCAATACCAGAGACTAAAAAGGATTATATAAAATATATATAATATATATAAACTAGCTTTTACATAATACATCTTAACTTGAGTGTTTCCTCATATAAATTCCTCAGAACAATTAGATAATAATTAAAATGAAATGTAAAGATAAAATGTATTGGGGCACAGTGTAAAACGGTCCATTAGATGGCGCTATATCCGCTTGTGTTCATTTTGTGTCTACTCAAAAGAAGGAAACGAGCTCTGTTTCATGACCAACTTTCTTCAAGTGTTCTGATATCCCAAAATGACTTTAGCAGCAGCAATCCATGTCAAAATGTAAACAAATTGAGAAATATTTTTGATAATGTGCTTTTTTAAGACCCATCATACAAGCCATGTTATCTAGATTATTCATTAAATATGCAATATAAATAATAATAATTAAATATTAATAATAATATGCATATATGCTAGCTTTTTATGGAAGTCAAGATATATATATATATATTTGCTGGAGGATAATGAGAGAAGATATCTTTGTGTACAGGGAACAAAAACACAACTCAAATAGAAAAAAGTTTGTGCATAATGAGAATCCTAATGAGAGGATGATGGTGTGCCCAAAATGGTGCTTGATTGCATATCAAAACGATGATGTTTCAGATACAGTTAAACTAAGAGTAACTGTGGAATAATGAACTCAAGTCTGCTGAGAGTAAAAAAAAATAAATGTTCATCAATTCATGTGAGCAGTTATGAAGGAATGCACAGAAAAACTAAAATGACAACGAATTTTCAAGAATTTTTTTTTGGGGCCGGGACCAAGCCGTTTTAAAGCTCCCTGGTCAAACACTCGCCTGTTTCACGGAGAACCACAGAGAGAGATGACAGAATTAAAAGTGGCTTGAGTGATGGAAGAAAAACACATCAGTTACACGCAGTCTCTAATGATCTCATGTCTGTTCCGAGGTCACATTCCCAGAAAAAGCAGAGCCGTATTTAACATCAACAACTTGAACAGCGATTCAGAGATTAACCTGCAAGTCTTTGAGGGTTATCAGAAACTCCATGAAAAATATAACAATATGCCTTTTTTAATCTCCTCTGAAGTTTGTTTTCTCCACTTTGATTTACAGAAGTGGGCGTCTTACATTTAAGCATTAATGGTGATGTTATTGTTTCAAGTGAAGAATTCCAGAAGTTAAGGATTTTAGCACCTCAGAGCGGTTGAGATACCACCTACACAACTTTGTTATGAAGCAGGCCTGACAAAGAAATCCTGCCGCGGGTGAAGAAGGCCCTAACATCGGAGCCGGTCCCAAGAGCCCCGGACTTCAACTGTCTCTTCCTGCTGCAAACAGACGCTTCGGAGACGGGCCTTGGTTCAGTCCTCTTGCAGGGCTTTGAGGAAGAAGAACATCCCATCATCTACATCAGCCGAAAGCTGACCAAAGCCGAACGGAACAAGCAGCCGTGGAAAAGGAAGCCTTGGCCGTCAAGTGGGCGGTCCTGGAGCTGCGATCTCCTCGGGAGAAGGTTCACATTACTTATAGACCACGCACCGCTACAGTGGATGGTCCGCAACAAGAAAACCAATGCAGGCGTAACTTTTGAAAGTTTTAAAGTAATTAGTGAAATACAAAGAAAATTATTGTTCATCAAACCAAGCACTTAAACTAAGTATAGTGCCTTTTAGAAGGAAAGAACATATAATGCTACATACATTAAATACATTTAACAGTTTGGCTTTCCTTAGAGTCTATGTAACATATTCTGAAATGGTTCATTTATAATTTATATATCGTAATATATATCATAATCACAAAGGCTGTAATGTATATCTCAATATAGATGTAAGGCCATAACACGGATCTCTATCTTAAAGAGAAACAACTAATATCTCTGTGATCACGAGTGCTACGGATATAAACTATAACTTTATCAGCCCTTTATGGCACAGCAATGAGTTTAGAAAATAAATGAACATAAACTCAGTGAAACTATGACAGTATTTAAAACTAATATCTGACACTCTCTTTAACAACAGATTATACTCACACAGCCCATAATTCAGTAAACAAAGTTCAAAACACAAATTCTTCTACAAGTTTACTGGATCTGGTCTACACGCTTCTCTTTATTTCACATCTGACGCCAAATATAAAGAATCTGTCGAGAAAATAACAAGAAAATATTTCTGACAATTCCCGTCCAAAGGTGACATCACTGAAGATAATCAAATATAACATTTTTATTTTATGTTTCTATGACAACACAATCCCCAAACTTCTCTTAGATGAAATGCAGATAAAACTTTAGCTAGTGACGTAAATAAACATTGTGAAGACAAAACAAATACAGCATCTAATAAAATATATTTAATATAATATATAATATTTATTTCATTATTTTTAAATGTTTAATTTTAGTGTTTTGCTTTAGACTCTTCATTTGAAATCTTTTACTTAATTCTAAAATACTTAATCATTTAAAAAAAACTCACAACAAAAAACATTAAACACATCTTTATAAAAAAGTCTTAAATCTAAATTGAAGATGTGCTTTTATTTTGTATTAAATGGCGGCTTTTATTTTATCACTCTACTCCCAGTGAACGCTCAGTGAGCGAAACCGACCAATCAGCGCTTGACCTGAAGGCTTAATGGAACGCCCTCTAGACCAATCAGCGTCCGTGTTCCCTGAGGCGCGCCGTCATTGTAGTTGTCGATAAGTTCACAGAGTTTGCTGCTCATTCTGCTGTTCGGTCGCTTACGGTTCACTTCGTGTTATCGAACATCAGAGAAATATGTTTCATAATTTTAGTAAATGGGCGAGGGCTGACGCTGTGGCTCGGGTCGGTCGCATCGGTGTGTTCTCACCTGCACCGCTCACTGATGACGTCACGCCTTTACCTGTAGGCTGGAAGAAAGATGAAGAAATCGTGACGTCATCAGATCATCTTCACACCCAAGACAGAGACACCAAAGGTAAATAAACTTACTTTATATTGACTTGAATTCATCATCATATATTATAAGCAATCTGTTGCAGAATGTTCATGTTTATTATTATTGTTGTGTGTGTGTGTGTGTGTGTGTGTGTGTGTGTGTGTGTGTGTGTGTGTGTGTGTGTGTGTGTGTGTGTGTGTGTTTGACTGTTATGGGTTATATTTCTTGTCTCTGATGGTCATTTCTATTATTTGAGATTTCTCTTTTTCTGTTTTTATTTTGTAGAAAAACAATCAAACGGAAGACAGCAGAAGGGCATCCATGCTGGCTTTAAGAAAGCCTGGCGGGCCATAAAGAATGCCTTCTCTAGTTCTGGAAAGAACGAGGTCGTGTCTATCCCTTCATCTTCTCACTCGGATCCATCTGATGTTGAGGAAGATCTATTCATCCAGACAGAATTACGAGTTTTTAAGCAAGTGTGCGATCAAGACGTGGGTGATGTCCTCCCTGGTTCATGTAATGTGGATCACACACTTGTTGAATATACAGCTGATCCTCAGTCAGGTTCATCTGGACTCCATTCAGCAGCTCCAGACCATCAACCAGGTTTGTCTAAGATTGAGTAAAGCGTTTTAGAGATAATGTTTTATGTTTACTGTGGTACTGAAATTGTAATTTTCCACCATTTATTTTACTTAAACACACCAAAGTTGTTATTTCTTTACCTTATAGAAAAACAAACAAACGGAAACAAAAAGAAGGGTAAAAGGGCCAGCTTTAAGAGACCCTGGCAGGCTATAAAGGGTGCCTTCACTCGCTCTGGAAGGATCAACGTGGTGCCTGTTTCTTCACCCTCTCACTCATATCCATGTGATCTGAAGGAAGATTTTCAGCCACGTCCATCTGGACTTCAGACGGCAGCTCAAGAGGAACCAGCTGACAAACAACCAGGTTCATCTCAAAAGATGAAAAGTACTTGAGGAATTACTTTTAATTGTTAATTGTTTTAGTGCAAGTCTAATTTACCATTTAACTTTTAACAGCTGAAATAGGTTAAGCACATCACAATAGTTACAAACAACCAACAGTTCAAGATTGTACAATTATTGTAACATGTTTGTCAAAGTGCCAACTATTATTAAACTGTAAAATAATGTGTTAGATTAGTGTAAGGTGTAGTTTAAACTGTGGCAGAGATGTGCAGCTGACTGAGATTTCTGACATTCAACAGATTGATATCTTGTATATTTACTTTAAGGATTGTAAAATTATCTTCCTTTTTGTTTATCTTATAGAACAACAAACACAAAGTGGGGCGAAGATAAAGAAGAAGAGTATCCATGTCAGCTTTAAAAGAACCTGGCGTGAAATTAAGGGCACCTTCTCTCGCTCTGGGAAGATCAAGGTGGTGCCATTTCCTTCTTCTCACATGGAGCCACGTGATGTTGAGGAAGATCCATTCGTTCAGACAGAATTACAAGTTTTCAAACAAGTGGGCCTTCACGACATTGGTGAGTTCCTTCCTTGTTTTTGTAGTGGGGAGCAAAGACTCCAGTCTGTAAGCTCAGAAAAACAGGCTGACCATCATCTAGGTTCTTCTGGACTTCATTTAACAGTTCCAGAAGACCCAGCTAACCATCACCCAGGTCCATCTGGACTCCAGTCAATAGTTCCAGAAGAACCAGCTGACCATCACCCAGGTCCATCTGGACTCCTTTTAGCAGTTCCAAAAGAGCCAGCTTACTATGAAACGGGTCTATTTGGACTCCAGTCAGCAGTTCCAAAAAACCAAGCTCACCATCAGTCAGATCCATCTGGACTCCTTTCAGCATTTCCAGAGGAACCAGCTGACTATCAACCAGATCCATCTGGACTTCAGTTAGCAACTTTAAAAAGCCCAGTTGACCTTCAGCCAGGTCCATCTGGACTCCAGTCAGCAGCTTCCAGAAGTCCAACTGACCATCAACCAGGTCCATCTGGGCTCAAATTAGCAGTTCCAGAAGATCAAGCTCATCCTCAGCCACGTGAGTATAATGTTCCTTCATTCTTTTGTCCTATTTTGTACTGTCACACTTGTTTCTTGTAAAGGTTTTGAAATTCTAATTTTCAATCTTTCTATTAAGTCTCATTCCTTTCTTTTGCATTTATTGTTTTTTAGGGTCATTTTCATTGCTTTATAAAATGGGCCCCGAACTTGGATCAGGCTGCTATGGCACTGTGCATAGGGGAATCCGCAGATCTGATGGCCAGAAGGTAGAAACACATTTGCTATATAACATACAGATGTTCAATGTTTTGATCCATTTAAAGACTGTGAGTGTGATGTAATGCTGTAAAGCTTACCTGTGTGTTTTTTTTCTTGTTGCAGGTTGCCATCAAATGTATAAGAAATAGGGCTGGCAGCCTCAAACTGCATATTGTAAGTTGGCAAGATTTATTATCTAAAATATCTCATAGAATGGGGTCCCAAAATCTGGGATTATGTTACATTATGGGATAATGCACTATTTTCAGGTTGCATACAAATAAGCAAATCAGAAACAAGACACAGTTTTATCTCTTAACTCTCAAATATTTATTATTCCAAATCCTTTCATGGTGATCCCAGATTTTGAGACCCCAATGTATTTGATCCAACAGAGTTGATTTATATGAATGTTACAGTAAGCTAACATATTCTAATGTTTTCTTTTTACTAGCCTGGGCATATAAACCCTGTGTTCAGTGAAGTGGCTGTAAATTTGCAGCTTCACAAACCTGAAAAGTGCCCCTACATTGTCCAAATGTTCGACTGGTTTGAGGAAATAGACCGACACATCTTGATATTGGAATACCCGTCACCGTGCATTACAATGTATGACTTTGTGGATGAACACCAAAGTGGTCTAGATGAGACACTGGCACGTCATTTTATGCGGCAAGCAGCGATCGCAGCCAAACACTGGATTGATCACGGCGTCACCCATGGTGACATGCATATGTGGAATGTCCTGGTCAATAGAAAAACGCTGCAGATCAAATTTATAGACTTTGGATCTGGCGGGCTCATCACAGCTAAAGACCCTCCAGGCCCTGGATACTGTGGTAAGTTGTACACTAAGGACTGATGTCATCACCCTTTCAGAAACAATTTTGCCAACCCAAGCTTTGTGTTGATTGTGATATTGCTTACTCGTTAACAGACCGCGAAAATGCTGTTAAATCTGTAGTCAAGGGTTTGGGTCGTTTGCTTTCTGACATGGTTTGTGGCCTTTACAATGTCTCAGTCGAGTTATCTGAAGGTAAGAAATCAAAAGAAATTCACTTCTATATGCAAACCATTCACCAAATCTAGATTGTAAGAATTGACACACAAACAGATACGTAAATGAATAAGTGTTCCTCTCACACATATAGAATGTACTGACTTGATAAAATGGAGCATGTACGACCTAGCCAGAAGTCTGACGTTGGACGAGTTCATGGATCACAAGTGGTTTAAGCAGGAGTAAAACTCAGCCGTATCCTTTTATAATCCTAGCAGATTGAAGGTAACAGATCACCACTATCACAATTGGAGTATACGTAGACACAAAAACGGTGCAAAATTTTATAGAACCATTGTATGACATTTATTTCAGCACTTGGTATTTTACCTAATATTAATGTAGAAAGTCAAGATGCTTATTCATGCTTTTCTGAATATAAATTTGCCACTGCTAGGTGGATGTCTTCAGAAAACAAAAACAAACTCAACAACAACATCCATAGTGCCTACAACCATCTGGGTTTAATTTGTGTGTAATATGTAATGAATTCAGTATACCAAGATTAAGAGAATTCAAACTTGAGAAACAAGCTTGCATGCATTAAGTATTAATAGCATACAATTCATTTAAAACATGCAGAGGCAAATACTACAAAAATAAAATAAAAATCTATGACCACACCATCCTCCCTAAAGTTTTTGTTTTTTATTGATAATGGTTTTTTAGAAAATCATAACTTTTATGAAAATATGATTAAAATATATTTAGTAATACCTGATTAATTAGTAATTCAATTAATAGTTTGCTCAATGTGGTGTCCCTTAAATGTATAAAGCAAGACAGGGCAGGTGATAAAACGGTACATTTACTTAAGATGAAACTCAGAATTTATTGACAATGTTTATTTTTAAACAAACTTAACCGCAGGGCTAGATCCCCAAAGCTTATTTGAGAAACCAACAGGAGACATTGTGACTTTGGTGGTTTATAAAGGCGCAATAAAAAATGCTTAGATTCAGAATCAAACATAATCATTACAACAACGGACCAATAATACTCTAGAAGTTTGATGTAGTCCTAAAAGTCGTCCTTTAAAAGGGATTTCTTAAAAATTGTTACACTAATTTAGGGATCTAAACAAATAGTAACCTTTAAAAAAAAATTCCAGGTTTAAATGTATGTGACCTGCCTGTGAAAACCAAGCTGAAATTTAAACTCTAGTTAATGTGCATCAAAGTTCGATTCAGCCATTCATTTCACTATCATTGTAATTTTTTTACAGTCAATTTATTTTGGAGAAGCATACACGGACCACAGTGTGGCTCTCGCATGCCTACCAGAGATCGAGTCTTAAATGATAGTTTAACCAAAAACCACATTTCTATCATCATTTTACTCAACCTCTTGTCAGTTACATTAATTCTTCATAACACAAAGAAAGATATTTCACTGAACGTTGGAAACGGGAACCAATTATCTTGAAATTACAATACAATACAACCAAACTACTGCTTGGTTTCCATTTTCAAATTTTTGTATAGACTTTAACACCAGCATGAAAACCATTTCAGCCAATCACTGGGATCTTACTTTGTTTGTTTACTGGCGTAGCAACGAGTTCATCATGCCCTTCAATTAGAATTTTTTCTGACTAAAAACTTTGTGAAAATATTCCAAGAAAACTATCATCTATTTTAAAAAAATCTATATTGTAAAAACTCTTACTGATAAACTGTTTTGGTTTGAGAGCGTAACAACGTGTGACGTCAAACACGTGCAAGCTTAAGTAATCGTTTGAACCTATGATCCGACTGAGCGATAAACTAGTAACAATTGTGCAAAAACCTATGTGTAAAATTCTTACTCTATTCATTAATTTACCGGTGAAATAAATAAGTTATTTTTACTATTATTTATATGTAAAGGTGCTACTTTCCAATGAAATATGTTAGATAATATTTAGGTGTAGTTTGACTATGTAACAAAAAGACCAAAGAATAGATGAGGGGTGGATCCAATTGCAGTATTAAGGTTTTTTAATAAAAAACAAACTAACAAAGAAACATCTACAAAAAAGTACTACAAACGAATACAAAACACATGACAAGAACAGGAACTAAACGGGACTAAACCAAATGACAAGACTAACAGGGGATCACAAGTAAAACATCGTAACAGAAGCCCCCACCTTAAGGGCTGATCCAAATAGCCCTTACTGCAACAGTCCAGGTGGGGTTGGTGAGGGATAGAGGGCCAGGTCTGTGAGGAGGTCCAGGGCGGTGAAGCATTGGGCGGACTTGGAAGCAAGGACCAGGGTGGTGCACGTGGCGAGGGCCAGTTCTGTGCCTGTGGACATGAACAAGGAGGGACCACTGTTGAGGCCAGAGGCGAAATCCAAGGCAGAGCTGGCAGGGCCGGGGGCCAGGGCGGAGCTGGCAGGGCCGGGGGCCAGGGCGGAGCTGGCAGGGCCGGGGG
Source organism: Triplophysa yarkandensis (assembly GCA_033220385.1). Classification (NCBI taxonomy): domain Eukaryota; kingdom Metazoa; phylum Chordata; class Actinopteri; order Cypriniformes; family Nemacheilidae; genus Triplophysa; species Triplophysa yarkandensis. The sequence continues at coordinate 55,920 of JAWHQN010000189.1, read as the reverse complement.
CCAGGGCGGAGCTGGCAGGGCCGGGGGCCAGGGCGGAGCTGGCAGGGCCGGGGCCCAGGGCGGAGCTGACAGGGCCGGGGCCCAGGGCGGAGCTGGCAGGGCCGGGGCCCAGGGCGGAGCTGGCAGGGCCGGGGCCCAGGGCGGAGCTGGCAGGGCCGGGGCCCAGGGCGGAGCTGGCAGGGCCGGGCGAAGCTGGCAGGGCCGGACGCCAGGATGGAGCAGGCAGGGACAGACACCATAGCTGAGCGGGCAGGGGTGGCGACTGTGGATTTTCTGGCCAGCTGAATCCATGGTGTACAGCCCCCCTCCAAAATATGTTTATGGGAAGCCTCGACCTTGTCCAAAATGAAGGGTGACCCGTTGAATGTCAGGGGGGTCTCATTTACAGCCACAAAACTCCCTTGAACAAGTATGGATAGAGTTGTGAATGGAGTGGTTCATTTTGAGTGAACTTGAATAAGCAGGGTAATGAGTATCTGGCACCAAGTCCAAAAGTCCTAGGTATGTGTCTTTAGGGGTCGGGCGCCCTGACGGAGAAACAAAAGATCTAAAAATAGAATACAAAACACATGACATGACATGAACAGAACTGAGCAGGACCAAACCAAATGACAAGACTGACAGGGGACCACAAGACAAACATCATAACAGACTAGCTGTTTAGACTCATTTTTATATTGGTATAATGAGATATTTGACAAATTTAGCAGATTTACTGTTATGTGTTTTATTTCTTGTATGTGCTGGTCATTTCTATTGTTTGAGATGTCTCTGTTTTTCTACAAAATAAAAACAGAAAAAAACTACCCGAAGCAATTAAGAAAGCCTGGCGGACCATAAAGAGTGCCTTCACTTGGACTGGAAAGAACAAGGTGGTACCTATCCCTTCATCTTCTCACTTGGAGCCATGTGATGTTGAGGAAGACCTATTTATCCAGACAGAATTACGTGATTCAAGCCAGTGGGCGATCAAGATGGTGATTTCCTTCCTGGTTCATGGATCAAACACTTGTTGAATATTTTCAACAAAATTTCGGACATATATGTGAGATTTTACAACTCGCAAAATAATATTTTGTTTTTTGCTTTTAGAACAACAAACACAAAATAAGAGGAAGAAGAGTAGACGTGCCCGCTTAAAGAATGCCTGGCTATAAAGATCAGCTTTTCTCACACTCTGCAAAGAACAAGGCGGTGCTTCTTAAGTCATCTTCTCACTTGGAGCCATGTGGTGTTGAGGATGATCCATTCTTCCAGGAGGGATAACGAGTGTTCAAGCCAGTGGGGGATCAAGATGTGGATGATATCCTCCGTGGTTCGTTTTACAGGAAACAAACACCTGTTGAATATACAGCTGGCCATCAACCAGTTCTATCCAGACCCAATTCAGCAGTAACGGAAGAACTGGCTGACCATCATCGGGGTCCATCTGGAGTTCAGTCTTCAGCTTCAGAAAGAACAGCTGAACTTCAGTAGGTCCATCTGGACTTCAGTCTGCAGCTTCCGAAAGAACAGCTGAACTTCCGTCAGCTCAAGCTCAGCCAAGTGAGTATAATGCTTTTATGTTCAGGTTGATTCTCTCTGTCTAACTTTTTGTAGTCACACTGTTGCCTCCTTAAGGGCTTGAAATACATTTTTCAACGTTCTGTTAAATCTTATTCCTTTCCTTTGAATTTATTGATTTTTAAGCAAATTTTCATTGCTTTATAACTGTGCTGCGAACTTCAGGCTGCTATGACACTGATCATAGGGGAATCCGCAAATCTGATGGCCAGAATGTAGCATTACATTTGCTTTATTCATTAGATTTTTTTTATTTGCGTCCTAACTTACAGATGTTCAATGTCCATTTAGAGATTGTGAGTATGATGGACTGCTATGAAGCTTACATGTTTTTTCTTCTTTTGCAGGTCGCCATCAAATCTATAAGAAAAATAACAGACAGCCTCAAACTGTATATTGGCTGTAAGTTTGTTTAAAAATGTAGGGAACAAAAATCTAAGATGATGGTAAATTAAGAGATAATGCACTATTCCTAGGTCTCATACAAATCAAATCTTGGACATTGTTTAAGTTTTAACATTACATTTTTAATTTCCATTTTTAAGTCAGTGTTTTTATATTCAAATATTTTTTATTCTTAATGTCATACCAACTTGAAAATTAATTTCTCATATTGGTTTTTAGACCCCATGAAATGTTACAATCAGCTAACCTTTTTTAATGTTTTTTGTTCAGCAGCCTGGCATATAAACCCTGCGTTCAAATGTTCGACTAGTTTGAGGAAAGAAACAAGCTCCTCTTAATATTGGAATGCCCACAATGCTGCATGACAATGTATGACTTTTTGTTGAAACACCAATGTGGCCTAGAGGAAACACTGGCACGTCATTTTATCAGCAACCAGTGATCGCAGCCAAACACTGGATTGATCATGGTGACATTCATTTGGGGAATGTCCTGGTCAATACAGAAACACTGCAGATCAAATTTATAGACTGTGAAAACAGGAGATACAGTTACTCCAGGCTTTAGATGTTGTGGTAAGTTTTACACTAAGCACTGATGTGAAGTCTTTTTTACAAACACTTAAGCCAACACAGAAATGGATTTATGCCAATGTACTGTGATTTGAAGGATTAATGCTAATGAAATGTTTGCTCACTTGTTTACAGACCGAGATCATGTGGTTACATCTACAGTAGGTGGTTTAGCTGATATTCTTTCTGACATGGTTTATGGCTTTTACAATGTCTCAGTCAAGTTATCTGAAGGTAAGAGTACAACATTGGCGAAACTGTTTTAAATGCTAACCTTTATGGGAAATAACATAAATTAACATCCTTAAAATATACAACATAAACAGATAAAGAACATACAATGCAAAGTTTTGCTCTCACCCCATTCAGAATGCATCGACTTGATAAATTGGAGCATATTCAGAGAACCAGCCAACAGGCCGAAGTTGGACGAGTTCACATGTTACAAGTGGTCTAAGCAGGGATAAAAACTCATGCGTATCCTTTACTTTATAAGCATATTGATGCAGTGGTTTTTAACAGCACAATAACATTTTTGAATATAGACACAGAAATGGAGCAAATTTGATGGAACCATTCTATCAGATTGGTTTCGGTTCTTGGTATCTAACATGTTAGAACGTCAAGATGCTTTTTCATGCTTTTATGAACACAAGTTGCCTACTGCTTGATGGGTGTCAGGAAACTGAAACAAACCTAAGCTGCTTCCAACCACAACATCTACAGTGCTCACTAAAACAGATTGAAGGAATATGATCAATTGTATACTACTTTATCGGTTCAGTTTGAGGGGGATGGGAGGGGATGGCATAGATCTTCATAACTCCCTCTTTTCAATTTTTATTATCGCACTTTGATTCTTGTATAAAGTGCAGTTCAGTTCAACAGTTCAATCAATAAATTCGGTATCTCAAGCATAAGAGACTTCATACTACCAAAACAAGATTACATGCATTCAGTTTTAAAGGTCCCATTCTCCGCGTGTTTATGAAGCTTTGATCGTGTTAACAGTGTGCAGGAGAATAATCAGTATTTTACACGTAATTCACTTCTCTGTTTAAACGCTTTTTGCCCTGTCATGAAAACTGCTGATATTTCCCATTCTGTTGAAAGTCCCGCCTTCAGATGCCGTAACGAGTTCTGATTGGGACAGCGGTTTTTGTTTTGTGATTCAACAGCAACGTTGGCACGTATAGCCCAGAAAGCTGACACAGCTTACCAACACATGTATGCACGCACTCTGATTCTGGCTCAAATTGATAACATTAAAGACAGACCCAGTGAACATAGATGAAGGGGATTGAGTAGTACCTGTGCCAGCTTGACTTTAGCATAAACCTAAAAAAAGGGCGATGATTCACATGTCTGCCGCTGTACTTTATGCCGATCTAAACCAGCATGTGTTTAAACAATAGATAAAATCAGCAAATAATTTAAGCTGATCATTACAAACACAAACAATCGATGGTGATTTGTTTCAATAACCAATCAAACAAACAAAGCTAAACAGCATTATCCTTTGTGTAATAACGTACAGAAACTGTTAAACGCACTAACTTAAATAATAAAATACACTTACAGTTGTGGTCCATAAACAATAGAAGGGACCTGCTCCATCTTTCAACAATAATCCTTGTGAAAATCCGGCATTAAACTGATTTGATTGAGGAAGCTGTCCTCAGTAAAATGTGCCGCACATAGTTTTATGTGTAGATTGTAGTTTTCGGGGACCCAGTAAAACATAAATTGTAATCAATGATCCCTTAGTGCAGCGTCCATTGGAAAGGCAAACAAACGTAATTGGACTCGGGGAAGGCTCTGTGAGTACATTTGTCATGATAGGGTGTAGGTTGTACCCCAGGGGCGTGAAATTTGCCATAAACTTAAAAAAGGATCACAGCTCAGAGGGAGGATTTTGTAGCAACGTGGGTCTCCTCATTTTGAAGAGGCTTGCACGCTCTATAAAACATACCCCACAATGGGGTGTAAGATGTATGCCTTGGGTGTTCTTTTCAGATGAATTTCCCATAGATCTATGATGTAAAATGGAATCCCATAGACTGCCATTCTAAAAAAAACATCCCGTAGAAGATATCTTTCACACTACAATATCAAAGGCGGTGAGCTCATTTTCCTCAAGCAACCATTCAGACTCCAAGGATTACTACCACCATGGCAACCAACCCATTAGCTTAGCAACCATTTAGCAGGAAAGGCTATGTTACCCTGGGTATATTCGTAATATAAATGTATATCTTATTATTATCTATATCAAGATCTATCTTATTATTATCTTAAAAACACACACACCTGTGTCATGTATAAAGCCTGAATACAAATACGGCTGAGAAAAATCTGATTAGCTGTAAAAGTTATGTCCCCACCTGCCCTACTGCTTGGCAAAGTGAAGAGGCCAGTTTGGGTATTAATTCTGCCACAACTCTCCCTCCCTATACATCAAGCCTAAAATGCTTGGGTTGACTTAAGGTGCATTCACATCAGTGGTTCGGTTAATTTGATCTGGACCAAGTTCAAGAAATGATTCAGTGTAGGGGTGTGAAAATTAATCGTCTCCACAAGATCAGACAAGATCGATTCGTAACCCTTTCATAGATAGACCATAACCGATAATGATGTACTGACGCTTCTCTATGGTCATATACAGTTTATTCTTCCGTGAAATTCTGCTGTCCAAAAATTTCTTTAGTTATAATTCTCTTTATAGCGAGTAGATTTGTAATATTACAGAATATGAGCTTGATTTAAAATCATACAGAGCCGTTTACTCTAATTTGTCAAAGTGAAAGTTTGATAGTTGTTTGAGTATCATTTGATATTATACTACACAATTGATGCAAATTAATTGAATATTAGGATGTTATATAGTAAAGTGAGAGATGTTTTTGCTTTTATGTTTACTTAAGCCATCAGAGTCGTGGCCTGGTGGTTTCGAGTGTTGGACTCGTGATCCGAAGGTTGCTTGTTCGAGACTCGGTACCAGCAGGAGTTCCACAACTGAGGTAAGTCCCTTGAACAAGGCACCGTCCTCCCCACTACTCCCCGGGCGCAGCAGCATGGCTGACCACTAGATTAACGGCAATATTTTTTTTATCGCCCGATAAGAGTCTCACGTTATGGCAGCACGTTAATGCCGATAACGGCCCACCACTAAATTTAACCAAACCGTGAGACCAGTGTACGTTTACTACCGTGAGAATAATGTAGGTATCAGCGGACGACTATTGAAAATATTGTGGTGTTCTTCTGACTTTCCGAAGTTGGGACCTAATATGATAATCAAATTATCATCAGGCTTTGCACCTCCTCACAACTGCCATGTGGTAATGTTACTTAAGAGTTGGTCTGTTAGAGTTCGGATCATGTTTTCAATACAAACGAACCGCTTACAAAGCGTTCCAAGACTACCTCTTCAAGGAGGTGTCGGTTTGCTATTTTGGTCCGGTTTTGGTGTGCACTCGGGTTTGGGATTCTTACATCCACACCTGCCCAAACAAACCGCACCAAGTATGAAAACGAACTCTAGTAAGATTCAACCTAACTTAATGAGGCAGATTTGAAAAAATCACTATAGGCAGGGCCAAAAGGAATCTGTGCACTCCTTTTATAATTCCGCATACATTTTTGGGGAAAATCAGTGGAATAAATTTGATATCTTAATTCACTTATTTTTAATACCTATTCAAGAAAAAATGCAAATGCAATTAATACTGTAGTTATTTTTGTTTAGCTTCCAGTAGCTCAGTGGTTTGAGCCTGGTGCTAGAAACGCAATGGTCATGGGTTTGATTCCTGGGGTTTGCACACACTCACAAATAAATGCATTGTATAATGCTATGTAAGTCACTTTGGATAAAAGCATCTGTTAAATGCATTAATTTAAATCTACTGGCGAGTGTGGCAAGCTGTGTGCAGCGTGCAGACCAACCGCCTGTAACGTCATGTAATGTGGACATTAGTACGCTTTGCGCCACTTTGAGTAAAATTCAACTCCGGGAGCAAGTATCTTTTCCATGGAAATCAGATTTTCGCTGATATCCGCAGGTGGCCTGCTTATAGGTGTCTTTTTGTATCTATATGTGTGTATCTATATGTGTGTAGGCTTCTTTAGACTAGAGGTAGTGAAAAATGACTGCATTTTTAAGTCACGTATATTACTTTATTGTTGCTTTGTTTTTATATTGTCTTTAGACGGTAATATGCATTTTCTTCATTCAAATATGTCTAAGGTTTTAAAAGGTTTTAGTTGTTGACTTGACTGTAGTTACATATGTATTGAGATTGTAATGCCCAGACTAACAAAAATTCATTAGAATGGAGGCCTCTCGGGAAAGGATCTATAAGATCCACTAGGATGGAGCGGCATTTCGAAGGCCAAAAGGATTGTGAACAAACTCATAATGGGCATTTTTTGGTGACAAAAGCAGTCTTTTTGGTGCTCTCTTCATCCATTCCTACTTGCCAGTACTGTTTTGGTCCGAATCATATGACACTTTGTCATTTAGCTGAAGCTTTTATCCAAAGCTACTTACAACCGAGGTTTACAAAAGAAGCATTTACAATAGGCGATAAAAAAGCAATCATAAGCTTAATTGATGCCAGTCCTAGCAAGAAAAACACAACATCCATACCAAGTGCTAAGGGAAGTTTTTATTTAATTTGAAGAGAGAGGATGTTAGAGGAGGTTTATTAGTAGGTTTATTTGTGGGTTAGGTGCAAACGGAAAAGATGGGTTTTGAGGCCCGCTTTTGAAGATAGAGACAGAGTCTGCCAGATGTGTTGTAACAGGCAGATCATTCCACCATCGTGGAACTGACCCAGAGAAGGTGGGTGAGAGCGATTTCTTACCTTTTTGGGTCGGTACCACCAGACGTGGATCATTCGCTGGGCAAAGGGATCTGACAGGCACATACGTATTAGGGGTGTGCACGGATATTCGAATATTCGGTCTGCTGTAATTATTCGATTAATAAAAATGCTATTCGAATGCAGGGAAAACTCCTCTTCTCGCGTCCGCTCTAGACCCTCGACACAAACATCTCAGGTTTCTCGGAGAACACATGAGAGAAGTAGTAAGAAAAACACTTTTTAAACATTATCAGAGCATTTTCCTTCATGCGAGAGGCGCGCGCATCAAGAGGATGCGGCAATGCCCGCTCGTCGGAAAAGGTTGAGCCAGTTCTTCTGCGACGAATACAGAGAATCACACCGAGACGAGTGGGAACAGTTGTTGCTGGAGACATGTATTCCACCAGATGAGGATCCCATTATACAACATTATAGATACAGATAAGGATCCCATTCAGTGGTGGAATGAATACTTCATAAGCGCTTCACAAAACTTTAGCACAGCGTTACTTGTGTGTCCTGGACACTTCTGTGCCGTCAGAGCGCGTTTTCTCCGCAGTCCGGCTCATAGTTAACAGACTAATGATCCAACTTTCCCCCGATCATGTTGACATGTTTGTGTTACTTAACAAGAACATGTAAACAATAGAAATAAAGCAAAAAAGATTTGCTGACAGTTTAAAAGGTTCAAAGTTAAATGTAGCTTAGGCTACGTTCTGTACAATAGCCTAATTGCTGCAGGCGGCTTTATTTACCTTTTTTTTTGCTTTTGCTCTCTTCTTTTTGTTTGTTTGCACACTTTGTTAAAGGTTTTCAGCTACAAAACACGATGTAGTTTAATGTTAAAGCTTATTGTGTATACGCTTGTTCAAAAATGATGGAAACAATAAATGTTACTGAAAAATGACGTCAGTCTCATAAACGTAATTTAAATAAACGAATATTCGAATATTCGATTTTTGTGAGCTCAAATATTCGAATGTGATATTTGCGGAAAACGCCCATCCCTAATACG
>JAWHQN010000189.1:0-42500 GCA_033220385.1 Triplophysa yarkandensis | reverse complement strand
TTTGAGATTTCTCTTTTTCTGTTTTTATTTTGTAGAAAAACAATCAAACGGAAGACAGCAGAAGGGCATCCATGCTGGCTTTAAGAAAGCCTGGCGGGCCATAAAGAATGCCTTCTCTAGTTCTGGAAAGAACGAGGTCGTGTCTATCCCTTCATCTTCTCACTCGGATCCATCTGATGTTGAGGAAGATCTATTCATCCAGACAGAATTACGAGTTTTTAAGCAAGTGTGCGATCAAGACGTGGGTGATGTCCTCCCTGGTTCATGTAATGTGGATCACACACTTGTTGAATATACAGCTGATCCTCAGCCAAGTTCATCTGGACTCCATTCAGCAGCTCCAGACCATCAACCAGGTTTGTTTAAAATGGGTTTAATCATTTAGAGAGAATTTTCAATGTTAAGTGTAGTACTAAAAGTCTGATTTTCCACCTTGTTTAATTGGGCTTGATCACACATTGGTGTTTTTTATGCTTTATTTTCTTTTTATCCAATAGAACACAAAACAAACACAAGCAGAAAGAAGGGTAGACGTGTTAAGAGAGCCTGGCGGGCTATAAAGGAGGCCTTTACTCGCTCTAGAAAGATCAACATGGTGCCTGTTCCTTCCCACTCTCACTCGGATCCATGTGACCTTAAGGAAGATCTTCAGCCAGGTCCATCTGGACTTCAGTCAGAAGTTCCAGAGGAAACAGCTGACAAATATCCAGGTTCGTCTGACTTGCAGCAAATAGCTTCAAAAAGTCCCTTAATTGTTTTCGTGCTGAGGTACCTTTAGCACATCACAAGTCTTACAAACAACCAAAAATGTACAAATGTACAATTACTGTTCAAAATGTCTGTCAAAGTGTAAGCATAGTTATTATAAATTTGTTTTAAATTTATAAGGTGTAAAAACTGTGGGAGAGTTGGTGACTGACTGAGATTTCCGACATTTTACACATTGATATTTTACAGAATTACTTTAACTATTACAAAATGGCATTTTATTGGTTTGTATTTTTCTGCCTTTATCTTTTAGAACAACAATCACAATGTAGTAAGAAGAAGACAAAGAAGAAGGGAAGACGTGCTGGCATTAAGAAAGACACCTTCTCTCACTCTGGAAAGAACAAGGTGGTGCCATTTTCTTCGTCATCTCACTTGGAGCATGATAGAACTGAAGCTGACCTTCAGCCAGGTCCATCTGGACTCCAATCAGCAGTTTCAGGAGAACCAGCTTACCATCAACCACGTGAGTATAACACCTTTATGTTCAGGTCAATTCTTTTTACTGTCACACATCATTTGACATGTAAAGGACTTGAAATGCCTATGCCACTCTTTCTGTTAAGTTCATTCATTTATTTCTTTTGCATGTGTTGTTTTAGGGTCATTTTCAGTGCTCTATGAACTGGGCCGCAAACTTGGATCAGGCGGCTATGGGTCTGTGTTTGTGGGAATCCGCAGATTTGATGGCCAGAAGGTAGAAACACACTCGCTATATTCATCAGATATTTTCATTTGTAACCCAACATACAGATGTTAAATGTTTTGATCCATTCACAGACTGTCATGTTCTTTTGTAAAGCTTACATGTGTGTCTTTTTCCTTTTATAGGTTGCCATCAAATTTATTGATAAGAGAACCGAAAAGCCTAAAATATATGTTGTAAGTTGGCAAGATTTAGTATCTTAAGTATTTCATGAAATAGGGGTCCCAACATCTGGGATAGTGTTAAATTAAGGGCAATTAGGTTGCATACAAATAAGCAAATTTAAGATATTGACATGCAATAGTTCCAACTTTGAACTCTTAATTTCCAAATGTAGGTAACGTCTTTTATACTTAATATTAATTGTTCTAATTGTTGACATAGTAGTTAAAATCGAAAAGAATTTCTCATAGTGGTCTCAGACTTTCATACCCCATTGTATTTCAGTACAGTTGATTTATTGAAATGTTACAGTCAGCTAACCTTTCTAATGTTTTTCTTTACCAGCCTTGGTTTTTCAAACCAATGTTCAAAGAAGTGGCTATAAATTTGCAGTTACACAAACCTAAAAAGTGCCCCTACATTGTCCAAATGTTCGACTGGTTTGAGGAAGAAGACCACCTCATCTTGATTTTGGAATACCCACGACCCTGCATTACATTGTATGACTTCATGTTTCTTCATCAATGCTGTCTGCACGAGACACTGGCACGTCATTTTATGTGGCAAGCAGCGATCGCAGCCAAACATTGGATTGATCACGGTGTCAACCATGGTGACATGCATATGGGGAATGTCCTGCTCAACACTGAAACGTTGCAGATCAAGTTTATTGACTTTGGATATGGCAGGCTAATCGCACATAAGCAAAAACGCTATGGATACTGTGGTAAGTTTTTACTCTAAGCACTGATGTGATGACCCTTTTAAAAACACTATAGCCAACCCAAGCTTTGTGTTTATTGTGATTGATTGATTGATTGCATTATACTGTGACTTTTTAAATATTTTCTCACTTGTTTACAGACAGAGCTTGTGCAGTTAGATCTACAGTCAGAGGTTTGGGTCGTTTGCTGTCTAAAATGGTTTATGGCTTTGAGATATCTGAAGGTAAGAGAACAACACTTAGAAAAAATCCTTTTTTAAATGCAAACTATTCATTATGTGAATTTCCATCAAATGTTAAATATACCAATTAAGCAGATAAAGAATATACATGACTAAGCGTTGCTCTGACACATACAGAATGCACTGACTTGATAAATTGGAGCAAATCTAAACCAGCATGCAGACCGACATTGGAAGAGTTCATGGATCATAAGTGGTTCAGGCCAGGATAAAACGCAGCCGTATCCTTTTAAATTTTTAGCATATTTAGGAAGTGGTTTATTGTGAAGGTAACAGAACAGCACCATCACAATTGGAGTATTGACAGTGAAATGGTGCAAAATTTTAACATTTATACCTGCCTATAAATAAATAAGCTGTTAACTGTTCGATCACAAGTCAGCATTGTGACTTGCTGCTGGAAAATAGTCCTGAAACAGAAGCTTAAGGATTTTTTGCAAAGAACTGTTTCTTATTAAAGCAGTTTAATAAATATATTCACTATCCTAAACATAAGAGACTTTAAACTTTAGGTATCTTATGCTGAGATACACAAGATTACCTGCATTTAGTTTTGATGTTATTTCATTATTTTATGAGGTATTTTATGAAGTTTTGGATTTTTGAGTCTAAAAAGTAATTTTTTTTTAAATATTCTAATAAAATGCGTTTGATATCATCATGTCTGGACTGGCCATTAGGCATACCGTGCATTTGACTGGTGGGCCGATGGTAATTTTGTGGGCAGATATTTTTTCATTTTAATCGGTATAAACTATTAAAAGGTTTTGGATTGGCCAATTGGTCATGATCGACTCTGTGCTGGACCGATTACAGCCATGGAGGTTGGATGACCCCTCCCCCTTGCTTGGGCAATGGCTCTAATTGCAGATCACAGACAAACAGAAGAATAATGGACAGTACAAAGCGAAAAGGGGTGCTGTAAAAATTTGGGCCAAGAAGAAAAAAGCCCTTCAGGCAGGTATAGTGTATAGTTGTAGTATAGTGTATAGTTGTAGTATAGTGTATAGTTATAGTATAGTGTATAGTTTCCGTGGAAACGCAGATTTTTCTTGAAAGTCAGCGGCTGGCACATTTTTCCACCCGCTCATTGCCGGCTCTCTGCGTTTTCTGTCGGGCGCACAGAGTCGGAAAATGTTCAATTTGGGAAAGAACATTCACAGCCAATCAATGTCACGTTTTACACAGCCGTCCAATCACAGTGCAGCAGGGGCGGGAGCAATACTACTTTCAACATAGAACAACAACTGCACAGCCGTTAAAGACAAAAAATGAATTAGAAAATAATATTACTCTTTATTTAGAATATATGAAATGTCTTAAACCCAACTATTATAACTTTGTTATGGAAAAACAATACTAGGATGAATGTTTCACTTGCTCTTGGACTGCCCAGATAAGACATGATTTAATATAAACATTTCATAGCGTCTTGCTTACAATTAACCACCAGTTTTTCTATATACAGCCCTAAAATAAAATTATTTTCTTCCATGTATTTCATTTCATAGAAACCATTTCGCATCTCAACTTCGAAACCCTACACTTTTAAAAGCGCTGTTCAAACGGCCAGCACTGGCGTTTTCAGTCGGCACCAAGCGTTTTCAGACCTGTAAAAATGCCTCAATGGACACAGTGTCGTCTCTCTCTCTCTCTCTCTCTCTCTCTCTCTCTCTCTCTCTCTCTCTCATTTATTGATTGCCCACTGTGCGCTAGGAGGAAACCAGCTGATGTCGTGCTAAACAGGAGCACGTTTAATAACTGGTTGTTAGAATTGTTTTAATATAACTGTTAAATATGAGCTTATGTTTGTTGGAATAAATACTTTTCTTTCTTATTCTCATTTAAAACGTCTGGCCAAGTCAAAATGCCTGGGCCGATTTTTTTTTTTTTGTCCCAGTCCAGCCCTGAGTATCATCTTGCAGCGTTAAACATTAGTGCAGGAAAACATAAGATGCTTTTATGTTGTGCTGTTGTTTGTTTTAACCTGCTTTCTTTTTTCATTTCTACCCACAAAGAAAAACCTGTTCACAACCTCTGGCTTCACTGATAGGACACTCATGGATCTGTGTCTGGGATCTACCTCAAGTGTCAATAAGTAAGCTCAGCTCAGTCTCTTTCTTTATTGCCTCTGACTGGTTTAAAGATGATAGTGGTGCATTAATCTCTTTTATTTTGGTGTAGGGTTCTTCTTTGGAACCTGCTAGGCTGGGACATACTGCTCTGGTGTGCTTTTGTTAGGGCCGGGTGGAAGAAAAGTGCACTTCCAAAATGTACTTAAACTGCTCTGTTTACACAATAATTAAGTACGGTATGTACAAAAAACTGCATCTTAAGTCCTTAAGATATTTTTGAATCCGTGTAAACTCTCCTGTTTCAATAGCTAGAGCAAGGCGCTTACAACACCAGAGATATGGGTTTCCCAGGGATTGCCCCTCTTAAAAAAGCCAGCCTCTGCCTATTGCGTATATTCGAATGTGCTATTTGTAGACGTTATAATATTAACTAAAAAATGCTTTTGCCCAAATGATGAAATATTTTCATGGGCAGCTCAAGTAATATCCTGTGGTGTATTCTTAAGAAATATATTTTTTTCCAAAATGCACTGTGAATGTTTACATGTTGTGTTTAATAAAAACATGACCACGTATATTGTCTGTGTGGTATTACTTTTAGCAGACTTGTTTTGACTTGGATGAGGATCTGAACACATTCTTTTTCTTTAAAAATCAAACAAACTAAAAACCTTGCAGGATATTACTGAAGTAGACAATAATGCCCTAATATACATCTTATGATAACCAAGAATTGATTTCTAAACACAACGAAATCCCAAGAACTTTCCATTGCACACTGAATATAACCCTTAAAAGGTTTTTGAAGTATGAATGAATGTATACCCCAAAACGAAAAGTTGTTTTCGATTAAATAAGATTTTGACCAGTCAGAATGGTTTAAAAAGCTGACCTAGTAAATATATAGTGCGAACTTGGAGGAACATCTTAAACTTGAGTGTTCCTATCTGCAGCTTGTTCATCGCCTGCTCCAAGAATTCTGCGTATACCTGTTTGGTTTCAATTTAGCTGTGAGATATCCTCAAATTAAGATCTAATGATCATAAATATTCAGTGCATTTCTCAACTTTTGCCAATCACAAACTTCTCAAAAACAGTATTGGTCTAAATACATACCTAATATGTATTTGAAACACCAATGATGACATCTGTTATAAATATACTGAACACCTCTGGTAAAAACGTGTAAACTCAAGGTTTACAAATTCACATAATTTCCCAAATGTGTGTTATGCCTTTTTGTATACTCTGTATTTTGATAGATTCTAATGGTTTATTGTTTTGTTAAAGTCAAAAAGTCAACTTTGAGCAAGTATATGCCCTTCTTGTAGGCAGACCAGATGCAAATGCTTTGGTGTTAAAATGTATGGTTCTTGTCAAATAAAGCAAAGTCAAATTGAAAAATTGTCTGTAAAATATAACTTATTTCATGACCGGTCATGTTGCGAGTCTCAGATCCGCCCCTTTTTGTCCAGTATATCATTCCCATTACCTGCCAGTTGTCGTTAAGCCTCCTTATGTTCCCTTATTCTAAACCCTGTGGTCACTATCCTGTGTTATCTCTTTTTGTTTGTCTAACTTTCTAAAAGTCTAGAAAAGAGTTTTGTAGTCCCGAGGTTGATTGTTTTGCACCCTTGTGACAAGTCTTTGCTTTGGCATCGAATTAATCTTTCTCTTTTTGCGGCATTATGTTTTTTTTACCAGAAAATAAAAGTTCTTCTTTTATACAACAGGCCATTTTATCGAAATTATTTGAATGCAGATATTTTTGCATTTTCTTTATTTTAAACTATTTTATCATAAACTTTGTACATTTTTGTAGTGCTAAGTGGGCAGTCGTGGGCAGTCGTGGCCTGGTGGTTTGAGTCTGGGACTCGTGATCCAAAGGTTGCTGGTTCAAGACTCGGTACCAGCGGGTATACCATGACTGAAGTGAGTCCCTTGAGCAAGGCACCCTCCCCCCCACTGCTCCCCGGGGACCGCAGCATGGCTGCCCACAGCTCCGGGTGTGTATTCACAGTGTGTGTGTGTTCACTTACTGGATGGGAGCAGAGCACAAATTCCAAGTATGGAACACCATACTTGGCAATACGTCACTTCACTTCACTACAGTGTGTGCCATGACCTTCACTTTTCACTTTAAGAAATACTCAGAAAGGGACAGGTCACTGTAGATCACTTGTTGTTTCTGTAATCCTTACAATTTGGATTGGAGTTTAAGAAGAGTAACATGTTGACATTTTTGGTCTTAAACTGTGTGTGCGTGTTCGTGCATTCGGGAAATATGGTAGTGGCATCTGACGTCATTGAGACTTTCTTTACTCTTGTCACAGTAACTACTCCTTAACTTAAGTCATACTTATCAGGCTTAGTAATGATGCGGGCATTAGGGAAATGATTTATATAATTAAAGTATCAATACTTTTCAGAAAATATCGGTACCAAGCTTTTGAGTATCAATATCATAACTACAGTATCGACCTGCACATCCCTAAGAAACACTATTTCTTGTGCTTAGCTTGATAATGAACTACCGAACCAGGTTGAACATGACAAATCAACATGTTCTGAAGAATGTATAATGTGTTGAAGGAGGGTAATACTTCTCCTTGTTTTTTATTGAAACTATTAAAAATCGTGTTGTTTGAATCCTCAACTATGCAAAAAGGCCATTCAATCCTCATAGATCACATTATTTAGTTTATTATTTATCTTGTTGCTTCGCATCTTTCCTCCTGTCTGAACAACACTTTGCATTTAGTCATTTTATTTTCTTAACTGAGACATTGTTGTTTCTTCTACTTCTTCTTCTACTTCTTTGTGTGTATTTAAATTCAACAACATAGAAACTCACCACAATATCCAAAAATGTGTTGGTTGCTCGATGAAATAAGCCTGCTGTTTAAAAAGTGTATGAATTTGATCTGGAGCGTCTCTGTATTGTCCAGGAACTTATTTATTGTAAAGTCACAACGGTTGATTCCATCGTCAATCCAGTGTTTGGCACAGATCGATGCTTGCTGCATAAAATCTCCTGCCAGGTGGAAAAGATGGCACCAGGGGAGCGGGATTAGCCCCTGGTAAATCCTTGCCTGGATGATGCTGCTCTTGGGTGAAACAGTTGGGGTTTCTAGGGCACATGCAGAACAGACGTTGGTTCGGCAGTAAGAGGTATTGCTTTGTTTAACGAAATGAGATATAGAATCATGGTCATGTCTGAAATTTTTGGGTGAATTTTAGGATGGAAATTGGAAGTCATGGTGATATCGGAGCATCTTATGAAACCGAAAAAGCTAAAGTAAACATGGCGTAGAGTATGTGGACGGTGTGAATAGAATGATAACATCTACGGAGAGTGTTTAAACAAAGGGTTAGAATTTCTGTGATTTGTGTCTTATGTTGTCTTGTCCTCTTTAGTTCCTGTTCTTGTCATGTGTTTTGTAGTCTTTTGTAGTTCTTTTGTTTCATCGGGAACATTTGGGAACAAAAAGTTCAGGTCCAGCCAAAGGTGCTAAAGCCTCAGGGGATTCCTGCTCTCTGACCAGCCTGAAGCCACGGGGTAAGGCGGAGCTCTGACCAGCGCTGAAACTGTGGGGGATGCCCGCGATCTGACCGGCGCCGAAGCCATAACCCTCAAGCTGGCTCAATTACAGGTTGGAGAAATAGAATTTAATTTTCACATGTTTTTATTTAACTTATATAATTAACTCATTTATGGACTCCTTTCTTCCATGATTTTGCCCCTCTTGGTCATAGTTTTCATGAGTTTGGCAAAATCATGGCAGACCCGTGTGTTTTGTATGAGAAACATGGCATTGTTTGGTATGACATGCAATCTGCTCTCTTGTCTCGTCACCTGGCCCCACCCTCACGTTGTCCCGCCTATCTTCCCATCAATGTTCCATTCCCCACACCGGCCCTCATGTCTTTAAACCTCGTTATGTTTCCCCTATTCGAAGCCCTTGTGTTTGCTGTTCTGTGCTGGTTTGTTTTGTATTGATGTTTGTATCCAATCCCTATTTCTCCTGTGCCTCATTGTAGTTTTGGATCCCTGTTTTGTTTGTACTTGTCCCCTCGTGGGAAGTATGGTTTGTAATTTTATGTTAACATTTTCCTCATTGTAGGTGTTTTCTGTTGGTACTCAAATCTTTTTGTTAAATCGACTCCTCTGCCTACATCTGGGTTCTCCGCCATTCGGAACCATGTACTATCCAGGTACTGTCAGCGCCGTCAGCACCTCTCAGACAGTAAAATCTTGGGAGAGACCTGGCTCTGTTGGGGTACAAGTTCTCCTCTGATCAGAAGAAACCAACAGTTAAATTAGCAGGCTGCAGAGTGGAGAAGAATCATCTGTTTCCTGAGGTCTTATCCCAATGGTCGTCTGAGGTAAGGTCTTTGCAGGGGATCTGTATCCAGGCCTCTAGATGTCCTGGGGCCTCATTTATAAAAGTGTGCGTAGGATCCTTACTAAAACTCTACGTACGCACAAAAGCCAAAAAGAGCGTACGCAAAAAAATATTCAGATTTATAAAAGCATGCGTACGCACACCTGCACGCAATTTTCACTTTATAAATCACAACCTACCGGATAATCTGCGCACGCAAAAAAATCTCATGTACCGCCCTCTATCCGCCCACATTTAACCATATATAGACAATGCAAATGAGCTCAGTGGCCATGCATATCAAAAAGAGAGCAAGGAAATATAAAAATATGTGTTTTTAAAACAAAATCATGACGGCAATGGAGAGCAAGGCA
Source organism: Triplophysa yarkandensis (assembly GCA_033220385.1). NCBI lineage: Eukaryota > Metazoa > Chordata > Actinopteri > Cypriniformes > Nemacheilidae > Triplophysa > Triplophysa yarkandensis. The sequence continues at coordinate 33,064 of JAWHQN010000189.1, read as the reverse complement.
GAAATAGAGTTTCTTGTGAGTGAGGTGGATGAATGAAGGTGATTTTATATTATGGAATTACTAATAAAAATAATATTCAGAGTGGACACATCACTGCTGTGGTAAACAGAACCGATCCAGATATAAAAGAGAAGTATTTCCGATCTTAAGATGGGAATAAAGAATCGGTTTGTCTCTCACTGACAGAATGTGTGGGTGACTGGTGAGGGCAAAGGTGCCCCCGATTCTCTGCCAACCCAGTGACACACACATTTGCTGATACAGGGGAACCTGGTAAATAACTTTAATGCTTGCGTGCTCAATTAAATTAAATACATTTTTAATAAATGGTTAAGTCCTTATTCTCGCAAAGTCTGCGGGAGACCAGTGTGACGAAACTCCCAGCGCAGAGTCTGCGGGGGCTCTCGAGTTCCCCGAAGTCCCCAGCACAGGCGCGTCCCGTGCCATACGCACGGCTGGAAGTGGACGGGTGCTGACTGAGGCTGTACTGCAGACCCAAATAATGCAATGCCTGTAATCGCAGATGAGCTGAAGCAAATAAGGGTTGTGCTGGGTGACATTGCATCTACATTAAAGGATCTTGTTTAAAAAAGGACCTTTGCACTGTTGTTCTTCACAAACTGCGCATTACTCCCTGACGGAGTCTTGCTCCCTGATGATGTCCTGCATGTTTTGGGGGGGGGGGTCAGGCTCTTCACGCTGGTGTTGTGGGTCCCTCTGAAGTCTGCCATCCATTGGCATAATATGCCAGCAGTGCCAATGCATTCATCATACAATAATATATTGAAGTGTTGCTGCAGTAGACTACTTATGTTTTCAGTGATCATATTTAATCATTAACAACTTCATGTTAATCACATGAGTGATAGGCGAACATCCATTTAAGGATGGATGTGAAAGAAATTACATTTATGTACTCTCAGCATATAGTTCCTTTTATGTCTTTAAACTAAACATGCATGTATGTATCTTTAGGACCCATAATGGTCATTTAATGTTATTTGTATTTTTTATTGTAACCGGGACCTATTTGCCATTGTGCAAAGGGTTAATTCCCTTCATCCACAGTCAGTTCCTCAACTCCCCATCAGTGTCGCCAAACTGCTTTGTCTTCATAATGTGCGTACGCATGGGTCAGAGTTTGCGTGTAGGTGCGCATGTTTTCACGTCAAGTTTTTCTTTATAAATCCCAACTTTTGCGCAGGAACTGGCGTACGCATGTTTTCAGCTCCGTTTTGTGCGTACGCAAGCTTTATAAATGAGGCCCCTGGTCTCTGCTGTCTTTCAGGGCTGTAGAGATCCTTTCTAGTTCCTGATCCACCATCTCGTCCCTCTGACTTGGATGCAGGCTGGATCCGGTGGCTTCACTGTAAAAAAATCTGTAAAATTAAAATTTTTTCCTGGTTTTTACAGGTGTTTCACCCGTATTTTTTAATTTGCGTTGCATTTTGGGATAACCCTGTCAACCGCGAAAGTTGAAAGAGGAAGACGAGAGAGAAGTCTGGCGCGCCATCACATGAGCTCTTCAAATCAGTGCTTGTACCTGTGTTGTATAAGTCATTATTCCTTTTAAATTAACATGAATTCGGTTTAAATTTAATTACTCTGTGTGTTTTATTGACGGATTTGACCAGCTATGATTAACCATTCTCTACCATGTAACAAAAGTTTCCATTTAACCTAATCCATAGTTTCTGTCAGATTTATCGGACTATTTCAGAATCACGACGCATTTTCATCATGTGTTTTTGTCACACGTTAAATTACAATAGTTTACTTTCGGGAATAATTTGTTTGTGTGCTAAACAAGGTAATGTTAATGTTTTGTTGGCACTGCGGATTGTGTGATTCTGAGTCGATTTTATTATTCATGTCTTTTGTTGCTTTAATTACGTCATGTGGCATTAAAATGAAGGAAAGGCTCTGGATGTTTGCGAATATTTGCTATGTATAGATCAGTTAACTGACTTAACAACATAAAATCCTATAATATAAACTCATGATGTGCTGTAAACCTATAATCCCAGTTTTGTCTGAGTTAAAATGTCAATCATTTTGCCTACAACAGGTACACAGAATGGGGAGCCTTGCCTGACACTGAGAGCGTGACATTTTTTTTACCTGGGATCTTTTTTACTTGGGATCTTTTTTACCTGGGATATTTTTACCTGGGTTTGAACCAAGTTTTCACTTGTGAAGTAATCACCCTTAATTTAAAACTGTTTGTTATTCTTTTTTTTCAATTGTGCTTACAACATTGCTAAATTCATTGTCTTATTGTTGTGAAATGTTATTTCATTCGGATGTTTTTTTTGTCATACTGTTTAAAGCAAACACAAGAGATTTTAAGAAACGTAAGAATATGTTAACATTCCATAAAAACATGTTTAGTTTGTATTTATTGTAATAAATTAATTTCATAATCACTCACTTGGATATAATCAATCCAAGATGGCGCCGAGTATGGCTGCCGTGTTGCGAGCTCCGCAAAAACTTTGCAGTTTTTCGTTTGTTCTACTTGTTTGTTTGTTTTTGTCCTATGTTTTGGAGGTTGTTTGTTTAACTGTTTACGACAGGCAAACACTTCTTAACATAGGTGCCTTCGTCGCGAACAGAAAACCGGACTTTGAGTTCCTGAACGCCGGCGGTTTGTTTACAGACACCGCTTTGAAACCCTTTGTTTGTGCTGCACGGACGTGACAGAGGAAACGCCGCCGGAAAAGAGGGAAGAGAGCCGGCGTGCTCGTCAGACTCAGGCGCCGATCTCTTCGACCTCCTCTCCCTTCCATTCTTCTGGCTAATGTTCAGTCTCTGGACAATAAACTTTGTGAACTGCGGGCACGGATCTCATACCAACGAGAAACAAGAGACTGCTGCATTATCTGCCTCACGGAGACCTGGATGTGTGCAGAGGTTCCAGATTCAGCCATCGAGCTCACTGGGTTCTCCGTGCACCGCTCGGACAGAACTAAAGAGCTCACAGGGAAGAGCAGAGGTGGAGGGGTTTGTTTCTTTATTAACAACTCATGGTGTGATGAGAGGAACCAACACTCTATTACATCTTTCTGCTCTCCTGATCCGGAGTTTCATATGCTTCTGTGTCGACCATTCTGGCTACCGAGGGAGTTCACAGCGATCATCATCACAGCTGTTTACATCCACAAGCCAACACAGAACAGGCACTTAAGGATCTGTACAGGAATATAAGTCAGCAGGAAACCGTGCACCCAGAGGCAGCGTTTATTGTCATGGGGGACTTTAACAGAGCTAATTTCAGGACAATTGCACCAAAATACTGTCAACACATCGCCATTAACACTCGTGGTGATCGTGTACTGGACCATTGATATTCTCCTTTCTGGGACGCCTACAAGTCTCTGCCCCGCCCACCGTTCGGCAAATCAGATCACTGCTCCGTTCTGCTGCTGCCCGCTTATAGGCAGAAACTGAAGCGGGAAGCCCCCACCCTCAAGACAATTCAGTGCTGGTCGGACCAATCAGACGCAACACTTCAGGACTGTTTTGATCACGTGGACTGGGACATGTTCCGGGCAGCGTCTGATGAAGACATCGAGGCGTACTCAGACTCTGTCACGTGTTTCATCACCATCTCACTGGACCCTCTACACCTGCATACCGCAGCAATCGCTCCACAGACGACGCCATTGCCTTCACCCTACACACTGCTCTCTCCCACCTGGAAAACAAGAACTCCTATGTGAGGATGCTGTTTGTGGACTACAGCTCAGCATTCAACACCATAGTGCCTTCCAAACTTGTTGAGAAGCTCCAGAATCTTGGACTAAACAGATCTCTGTGCAACTGGATCCTGGACTTCCTGACAGGCAGAAGTCAGGTGGTCAGAATGGGCAACAACACCTCATCCCCGCTGACCCTCAACACTGGTGCTCCTCAGGGCTGCGTTCTCAGCCCACTACTGTACTCCCTGTACACGCACGACTTTACAGCCACGCACAGCTCCAATGTGATTGTCAAGTTCGCTGATGACACAACCGTCATAGGCCTGATCACCGACAACGATGAGACGGCCTACAGAGAGGAGGTGAGCACCCTGACTAAATGGTGTCAGGAAAACCACCTCTCACTAAACACGGACAAGACTAAGGAGCTGGTGGTAGACTTCAGGAGACAGAGCAGAGAACACAGACCCATCACTATCGGCGAGACACCTGTGGAGCGGGTGAGCAGTTTCAAGTTCCTCGGCGTCAACATCAGCGAGGATCTCACCTGGTCCATTCATACTGATGCGGTGCTGAAGAAAGCACAACAGCGCCTCTTCTTCCTGAGAAGGCTGAGGAAGTTTGGCATGAGCCCCAGCATCCTCAGAACCTTCTACACCTGCACCATAGAGAGCATCCTGACGAGCTGCATCACTGCCTGGTTTGGAAACAGCACTGCTGGCAACCGCAAAGCTCTGAAAAGGGTCGTGCGAACTGCCAGCCACATCGTCCAGGACATCTACACCAGGCGGTGCTTAAGGAAATCCCGAAAGATCATCAGGGACTCCAGCCACCCATCTCACAGACTGCTCTCTATGCTACCCACAGGAGGACGTCTCCGCAGCATCCGCTCCCGCATGAGTCGACTGAGGGATAGCTTTTTCCCTCAGATTATCCGACTCATGAACAGTCAGAACTGATACAATCCCGCACACAATATGTCACACACTGCACTTTAACTCCAAGTTTAACACTGGACAATATTTACACACTGCACTTTAAACAACAGTCTACCTTCATCCTATGCACAACTACTAACTGTATTAGGACTACGTCCACTCTGCTGCACCTTAAAAATCTTTATGCACACATTGTTCACATTATGCAGAACGTGCACACTCTGTGTTTATAGTTTAATGTTTTTCTCGTGCTAAATGTATGTATGTACACACTGTGTTGAATGTTTCGACTGTGTTTGTCTATAGTACACTGTGTGTACTGATTATATGTATGTGCATATTGCACACTGTCTTATGTGGTCTGCACTATATGTTTCATGTTACATGTTACCTGTACTGCGCTGTTTTTGGAGCAACCTCCTAAGAATTTCACTCACCAGGGCACATGTGCCGTGGTGATGTGACAATAAAAGTGAATTGAATTGAATTTAGTAGTCATTGGTCTGAAGATGGGTTTTAAACTTGTAAGTTAACGTTGACATACATATACCAGAAAATGTGGGCTAAAATAGTGTATATATATATCACAGTTTTTTAACCTTAGTCCTTAAGAAATCTACAGATCTGTCTGATGAAAAAACTGAATTGTTAGTAAAGACTTCAGGGGATGTTCTATAAATATACAGAAATATAAACTTCAAGAAAAACAGAAATGTTTGTACAGAGGATCTACTTTAAATCTACAGAAAAGAACTAAAGATCAGACCTGCAAACTCATTAGAGGAAAAAAGGTGACTAGGGGGGGGGGGGTGTTCAGGGGGTCAGAATGGGCGACGCTGACGCCGTCATTGTGAACTCAAGCAAGTGTTAGGCGCCAGACACTAAAATAAGAGAGCAACAAAAGAACCAAAACACTACTTATATTATACTGAAAAATATTTATTTTTTCCTTAGCCCTGACAGGGGTTTCACAAACACACGCACGGACTCAAACGCCATGGAGAGAAACAGCATGTTTTACTGAAAAATATTTTTTTTTTCTTCTTCGCCTGGACAAAGGTTTCACAAGCTCGCTTTCCTTGCCTTGTTTGGCCACATGCCTCCTTCTGTCCAGAGCCTCCTCTTCTGCCTTGCTTCTTCTGTCCAGAGCCTCCTCTTCTGCCTTGCTTCTTCTGGCCAGAGCCTCCTCTTCTGCCTTGCTTCTTCTGGCCAGAGCCTCCTCTTCTGCCTTGCTTCTTCTGGCCAGAGCCTCCTCTTCTGCCTTGCTTCTTCTGGGTGCGGCAGCGCTTGAGGATGGCTGTCAGTCGAACACCCTCTGTCTCTCCATTTCCTTCAAAGCTGCTTGCTTTCTTAAAGCTTTGTCCTTACTTCAAGCCAACAGGATGTTTTGACACATCTTCTGATCCACTGGCCCATACTACTTAAGTCTTCTTTTGGGTCACCATGGTGCGTTTCACAGTTTGGATGGTACTCAGAGTACTGATGCTCATGCTGTCACTTTTTTTTAACACAAATATTTATTACAAGGCTGTAATGCAAAGATTTCAAATGATAGCTCAGGATGCAAAATGTATTGCATTACGTTCACACCGCTGCAGGAAAGTGCATCAAGAGTGTCCGGAAGTCATTCATTTTAATGATTGGGCTACCTCCAGCTGACTTGAATCACAAGACAAGACTTCATAAATTAAACTGTTATGGGGCACCTTTGACTATCATTATTTTTACTTCAACAATAGTAAATAGTGACACAGAAATCTGTTTGCATGTCGTCACAAGCTGAAAACCTTTGCCATATGTACCAGAGAGTAAGAACCAGCATAGAAGAGCATCAAAGAATGTCTCGTGCTGTAGTGGATTCAATGTTAAAAACATCCTCTGTCAGACCTCATCCTTACAGTCTAAAGTCAGGTCTCCGTGTGACCTGACTGCCCCACCATTCTTGAAGAAGATCAACCTGATGGACGCATCCAAGTCAAAGAGATCTTTTTCAAATCAACCTTAAATAAATGTGCCCCACGTGTGCATGTCGACATTAGCGGTGAACCTTTGCCATATGTACCAGAGATTAAGAAGCTCTGCCCGTAACATCCATGCAGATCTTAAGAGTTTATAGTAAAATGTATATATTGTGTACATAGTTTCTGAATAAATATTTACATTCTATCACTATAAATTTGTCTGTATTATTCTTAACTTCTTCACATGATTTCATAAAAGTATAACATTACTAGTTAAAACTATAAAACAATAAAATCACATCACAAATATATAATAAACTGAGTGAAGCAGCTCGCCATAAAATGTGTATTTGACTGTATAACTGTTGAAGTCCTTCCTAGGTAATAAAGAGATAATTCAACCCCAAAAGTTCTGCTGTGAATTACTCACTCGTTATTTGTTCTAAACCAGTATGCATTTATTGTTTGGTTGAGCACAGATGAAGATATTTAGAAAAATACACGGAACAGTTCTAGGACAACACCGACTAGCATAGAAGGAACTTTGAGCTGTCCTAAAGTCTTCAAAATATCTTATTTTTTGTTCAAAACATATAAAGAAATAACACATTTTCTTCCTATGGTTGGCAACGGGTTCTCAGAACTGTTGGATTACATTCTTCTAAATATCTGTCTCTGTGTTCATCAGAACAAAGAAATGTGTTTGGATTTAGAACAACTAAAGGGTGAGTAAATGATGACAGAATAATTATTTTGTATCTCATGTAAGCGAGACCCGTAGGAAAACTCTGACTCCTTGACGGTGTGTTTCTGTGCTGCTGTGTTATAATTTAAAATCATAAACACTCTGAATCATTGACTGGGAATTTGATCTTGTGCCCAACACAGTTTTAATGGTTTTTAAGAGATGGTTCATGAAAAAATGAACTTCTATCATGAACTAATTACCCTAAAGTGAATTCAAACATGTATACATTTATTTGTTAGGTTAAACACAAAACAGATATTTGGATCACCATTGATTGCTAAAGTAGAAAAAATATTCAAATTATAATTAAAATTTTTGTTTTTTAATAACAATTTTTGAAGAATTTAATAAATTAAACCGTTCTGAGGCACCTTTGACTATCATTCATGTTTACTTCAAAGGTAGTACATAGTGACACAGAAATCTGTTTGCATGTCATCACAAGCTGGAAACCTTTGCCATATGTACCAGACAGTAAGAACCTGTAACATCCATGCAGAGCTCACAGTATATAGTAAAATGTATATATTGTGTACATAGTTTCTGAATAAATATTTACATTCTATTACTATAAATTTGTCAGATTTTTTCTCAACTACTTCATATTATACAAGTATAACATTACTAATTAAAACTATAACTGTTTCTGCCTCTCTTGGTCATGTCAGACCTGTGTTGTGTGTGAGGGTCACATGGTATTGTTTGGTTTGACATGCCATGTGCTCTCTTGTCTCGTCTCTTGACCCCGCCCCCTTGTTATCCTGTCTATCTTCCCGTGATTGTTTCATTCCCCACACCTGCCCTGTGTCGTTATCCCTTGTTATCCCTATTTAAAGCCCTTGTGTTTTCTGTCCTGTGTCGTTACATTGCACTTGTTTCCTCGTGTAACACTTGTTACTCATGTCATTTTGGATATCATGTTATCGAAAGATGGTGTTCTAGTCTTGCCCTGTTTGCCTTGTCTAGTTGTTCCAGGTCCCAGTCGTGTTTTAGTTGTGTTATTGTTTTCCCCATTGTGGGTTTTTGTTTTGTTGTGTTTTTTATTAAAGTCTTGTTCATTCCCCCCTGATCCTGTTTCACGTGCCTGCATTTGGGGTCTCCCGCACCACCTCACCGTGACAGAATGCAACGACACCATCAGAACCCAGCAGGCATTGACAACACCGGGCTGCGGAACAAGGAGTTCCGCTTAATGTTCGGGTTTCGCCAGGAGAACCGAGGCACCCGAATCTTTGCCCAGGCCTTCGAGACGGTCGTGGCACATACCAATTTTGGGGAGAGGGAGAAGGCGGTGATCTTCAACAGCTGTCTCACCAAGTCCCTCAAGCCCAGCGAGATGGCGTTGCTGAGGTCCCTCCCTTTCTCGCACATGGTCAGGTATGTGATCAACCAGGATGATCCTTGGCCTGCAGGTCCAACCTGGGGTTCCAGCCCGCTGGCCACGTTCCCGGACGCTTGCATCCTGGCCACGTCCATAATGGGGGGCTCAGCTCCTCCCAGCTCCAGCGCCGTCAGCTCCCCACTCCCTGTTTCAGTCCTGTCTGAAGATCCAGAAGGAAGTCCTGGGACTCCCCGTCGGATTCCTCGGGTGCAGAGTTGGTCCCGCCCCCTCCTGCGACCTCTTAATTTCACCTGCCACTCGAAGAGGAAGAAGCAGCGGGTCCAGCTCGCAGCACCGGATCCAAGTCCTGTCCCGGATCCAAGTCCTGTCCCGGATCCAAGTCCTGTCCCGGATCCAAGTCCTGTCCCGGATCCAAGTCCTTTCCCGGCGCCGGTGCAGCCGGCATTCCCCGCGGCTTCAGCGCCGGTGCAGCCGGCATTCCCCGCGGCTTCAGCGCCGGTGCAGCCGGCATTCCCCGCGGCTTAAGCGCCGGTGCAGCCGGCATTCCCCGCGGCTTAAGCGGCGGTGCAGCCGGCATTCCCCGCGGCTTAAGCGCCGGTGCAGCCGGCATTCCCCGCGGCTTCAGCGCCGGTGCAGCCGGCATTCCCCGCGGCTTCAGCGCCGGTATAGCCGGCATTCTCCGCCGCTTCAGCGCCCTCGGGGTCATCAGTGCGGGCAAGAACTCGGGTGCCCAAACCCAGCCCTAAGCCCATACGGACTCAAGCCCCAACGACACTCACTGTCACACCTACATCTTGTACCCCACAGTCTGGACTTTTTGTTCCTCCTCCTCCCATCCAGTCTATGTTGTTTTTATTAAGTCATCCCATCTGTTTTGTCCCTTATTTATTTTGTTATGTGTGTCTGGTTGATGTCTTTGTCCTTGTCTGCTGTGTCCCCTAGTACATGTTCCCCTTAGGGAGACTCTTATCGATCGATTAAAAAAAGAGAGGGAGTCTTCTAACCTGTGTGTGTATACCTACTGTGAAATGACGTCATCACACATGACGTGCTAACCTTATGCAGCTGTGAAGCTGCCAGGTTTATTTTTAAGAAACTTCCCAATGGAAACCTCGACAAGAATTCAATTCAATTTCAATTCACTTTTATTGTCACATAACCACGGCACATGTGCCCTGGTGAGTGAAATTCTTAGGAGCTTGCTCCAAAAACAACGCAGTACAGGTAACATGTAACATATAGTACACTAATGCTGCATTCACACTAGAAGTGAATAGAGCTTCAGGCGTGAGTGATTTACATGTCAAATCAATGCAAAGATGCGAATAGACGCGAGGAGATTTACTGAGGCCCGAATTGCGTTAGTTGAAAAAATTTAACATTAACCAATCAGGAGCTTGCTTTATCTAAAACAAACATTGAGGATAAAGTCATCATGGCTTTATAAATCCACATTATACTTTTATTATTCTTTAACATTGACAGGAATACAAGTGATATTTACTGGAAGAAATTTTGTGAAGAAAAATAATTATCTTTACTCAATTTGAGCTCTATACACATATCGAGACTATAACTAAAGCCGTCACATTAAGTTTAATCACTTTGTTTTACAATAAAATGAATTTTCCTCTCCCTCCCCTCTGCGCGAATGACACATTGGAGGCAAATTTTACACGCAAATTAACTTAAATGTTCAAGCGTCGAACTACACGCGTCTGGTGTGAACCCAGCATAAGGTTGTTTAATCTAGATTATTTGCAAGTTTACTCCCAATGTGTGCAACACAAATTGTTTTGTTCCATAATTGTGTGTCAGTTCTAAAGTCTGTGCCTCATTTACTCAATCAGCTGATGTAACTCCTGATCCCATGACCAAAAAAAGGTTCAGAAGGGTCTAAGGGAGGCCGATCTGCCCTATAGCCCTCAGAGCTTTGATGGTTGGTCCTGTGTCCTGGGCTGGGAAGGCTACACCAACTGTCGCCATTACTCGGAACTGAATATTGCAAACAACGGTTATTGGAAAGTTGGAGTGACGACACGGCCGCATTCCAATGAATCCATCTAATGGTTATCGGGCCCTATGGCGCAGCATAAGACAGTTCTTTGCATGAACCAATCCTGATACCCCCTGCCGCATACTCTGGTGCTCCAAAAGATGGGGATCTAGTACATTGATTATGAGGAGGGACAGATTTCTTTCTACAATGCAGAGAGCAAGTCACACATCAAAACCTTCATAAGAAACTTTAAAGTCAAAATCAAAATTCACTTTTATTGTCACATCACCACAGCTCATGTGACCTGGTGAGTGAAATTCTTAGGAGCTTGCTCCAGAAAAATTGCAGTACAGTTAATATAACATATAAAACAGACTACAACATTATTGGACAAAACTTACAGTCGAAAACATTCATCGCAGTATGTACATACATACATTAAGCACTACAAATACATTACACACTAGACACACATGTACATGTTCTGTATTATGTAAACAGGATTTGCATAAAAATATGCTAAGTGCAGCAGAGTGAACGTGATCTGAATACAGTAAAGAAGTGAATAGGATAATGTACAGTTGTAATTGGTAGACTGTTGTATAAAGTGCAGAGTATATGTATAGTCCAGTGTCAAACTTTGGAATCAAAAGGCAGTGTATGGCATATCGTATATTGGATATGTCTGATGTCTGATTGGTATATTGTTCTCTGCTCTGTCTCCTGAAATCTACCAACAGCACCTTAGTCTTGTCAGTGTTTAGTCAGAGGTGGTTCTCCTGACATCATTTAGTCAGGGTGCTCATCTCCTCTCTGTAGGCCGTCTCATCGTTGTCGGTGATCAGGCCTATCCCAGTTGTGTCATCAGCAAACTTGACAATGACATTGGAGTTGTGTGTGGCTGTACAGTCGTGCGTGTACAGGGAGTACAGGAGTGGGCTGAGAACGCAGCCCTGAGGAGCACCAGTGTTTAGGGTCAGCGGGGATGAAGTGTTGTTGCCCATTCTGACCACCTGACATCTGTGGAACGATAACAGCGATATGCAAACTGAGAATGAGAAGTTGTACCCTTTCTTTGCTCCGTTGGATGGAAGTACCCTCATTACTATTTGGTCTCCTAAAGAAACCAGCAATCAGGCGAGGCAGACCTAAAAGAGATGTTCTGTCAAACAGCTACAAATGATTCATAAAAAGAATCAAGCTGGTCATAAATCATAAATCACAGATTCTTGATCATTTTAACTCTATGGTGGGCTGGACCCACTAAATGAGAGCTATTGTCATTATTCTTTGTCAGCACACTGTAAATGCCTGTAGTTGTTATTTTTGAATATGCTATTAATATAATTGTTAAATCTATGGGGATCTTTCCATTTAAACAGTATTAGATCTTTTATTGTTTGTACATGTATTTAAGTGACAATTATTTGTGCCACAATTATTTCATGAAATACATTCTTTTTCATTTATTGATTTTCTTTGTGTTACTAAAGAGCTTCTTTTATTCTGTAACCATCCTAATGCATTAATATGATAACAACAAGTTTGAATACTTTAATGTTTATTTGTAAATAACGTTTCTTAATATCGTAGTCCAGTACATATTCTATGTATTATAAATGTTCTGGATGATTTGCTGTCTTAATAAAACACAGGTCACTTGTGTTCACTTTATTTTAAGGGAAACGCTCTTTAACAAATAAATTAATAATACTTCCCCACATCCCAACAAACAACATGTCAGACACACAACAGGGGAGCATTCTCACTATTTATTAGTTGTTTGCTGAATAAATGTCTTTGTTCTGCTTAGAAGATATTTGGACAAATATTTGTGTCCAAACAGTTCTTGAGCCCCATTCACAACCATAGTAGAAAAAATAGAAAAGGTGTAAAAAATAAACCCCAGAACTGTCCAACATTCTTCAAAATAGTCTTTATTTCAAGCAAACATATACTCTTTTGTTCAAAGAGCCTTACTGCATTATATCATATACATTTTGAGTTGTTTTACATCATGGGTTTAATACCAGAGACTAAAAAGCATTTTATATATATATATATATAACATAACGAATATGACAAATCTCATTATCTAATTGTTCTGATGAATTTATAAGAAGAAAACACTCAAGTCAAGATGCATTATCTAAAAGCTAATTTATATTTAACATTTTTGTCCTTATTTACTTGCTTTTCAATTGTTTTAAATCTTTTAATTTAATTTTGAGATGTTTTAGATCATGGGTTCAATACCAGAGACTAAAAAGGATTATATAAAATATATATAATATATATAAACTAGCTTTTAGATAATACATCTTAACTTGAGTGTTTCCTCATATAAACTCCTCAGAACAATTAGATAATAATTAAAATGAAATGTAAAGATAAAATGTATTGGGGCACAGTGTAAAACGGTCCATTAGATGGCGCTATATCCGCTTGTGTTCATTTTGTGTCTACTCAAAAGAAGGAAACGAGCTCTGTTTCATGACCAACTTTCTTCAAGTGTTCTGATATCCCAAAATGACTTTAGCAGCAGCAATCCATGTCAAAATGTAAACAAATTGAGAAATATTTTTGATAATGTGCTTTTTTAAGACCCATCATACAAGCCATGTTATCTAGATTATTCATTAAATATGCAATATAAATAATAATAATTAAATATTAATAATAATATGCATATATGCTAGCTTTTTATGGAAGTCAAGATATATATATATATATATACATATATATATATATATATATATATATATATATATATATATTTGCTGGAGGATAATGAGAGAAGATATCTTTGTGTACAGGGAACAAAAACACAACTCAAATAGAAAAAAGTTTGTGCATACTGAGAATCCTAATGAGAGGATGATGGTGTGCCCAAAATGGTGCTTGATTGCATATCAAAACGATGATGTTTCAGATACAGTTAAACTAAGAGTAACCGTGGAATAATGAACTCAAGTCTGCTGAGAGTAAAAAAAAAAAATTTTCATCAATTCATGTGAGCAGTTATGAAGGAATGCACAGAAAAACTAAAATGACAACGAATTTTCAAGAATTTTTTTTTGGGGCCGGGACCAAGCCGTTTTAAAGCTCCCTGGTCAAACACTCGCCTGTTTCACGGAGAACCACTGAGAGAGATGACAGAATTAAAAGTGGCTTGAGTGATGGAAGAAAAACACATCAGTTACACGCAGTCTCTAATGATCTCATGTCTGTTCCGAGGTCACATTCCCAGAAAAAGCAGAGCCGTATTTAACATCAACAACTTGAACAGCGATTCAGAGATTAACCTGCAAGTCTTTGAGGGTTATCAGAAACTCCATGAAAAATATAACAATATGCCTTTTTTAATCTCCTCTGAAGTTTGTTTTCTCCACTTTGATTTACAGAAGTGGGCGTCTTACATTTAAGCATTAATGGTGATGTTATTGTTTCAAGTGAAGAATTCCAGAAGTTAAGGATTTTAGCACCTCAGAGCGGTTGAGATACCACCTACACAACTTTGTTATGAAGCAGGCCTGACAAAGAAATCCTGCCGTGAGTCTGTAAAACGCTGAAAAAAGCAGAATTTCAGCGCCTCATTGACATAGTACTCCGGCCACACCAAGCCTTCCTAGCGGCCTTTATTGATGATGTCGTCGTCCACTCTGAGCATTGGGATGAACATCTCCGCCCCCTCCGGAGAGTGCTGAGGGAGCTACGATGGGCCGGACTCACCGCCAACCCCAAGAAGTGCAACCTTGCCCAGTACAAAGCCAAGGACCTGGGGTATAAGGTAGGACGAGGCTTGATTAAGCCTCAGGAGAAGAAAGTGGAGACGATCATGCGCAATTTTGGGGTTGGCGGGATATTATGGCTGCTTCATCGCTAACTTCTCCTCTCTGGCTGCTCCCCTGAAAGACCTGACAAGGAAGGGACAGCCAGAGAAAGTAACCTGGACCCCGGAAATGGACGTGTCCTTCCAGCGGGTGAAGAAGGCCCTAACATCGGAGCCGGTCCCAAGAGCCCCGGACTTCAACTGTCTCTTCCTGCTGCAAACAGACGCTTCGGAGACGGGCCTTGGTTCAGTCCTCTTGCAGGGCTTTGAGGAAGAAGAACATCCCATCATCTACATCAGCCGAAAGCTGACCAAAGCCGAACGGAACAAGCAGCCGTGGAAAAGGAGGCCTTGGCCGTCAAGTGGGCGGTCCTGGAGCTGCGATCTCCTCGGGAGAAGGTTCACATTACTTATAGACCACGCACCGCTACAGTGGATGGTCCGCAACAAGAAAACCAATGCAGGCGTAACTTTTGAAAGTTTTAAAGTAATTAGTGAAATACAAAGAAAATTATTGTTCATCAAACCAAGCACTTAAACTAAGTATAGTGCCTTTTAGAAGGAAAGAACATATAATGCTACATACATTAAATACATTTAACAGTTTGGCTTTCCTTAGAGTCTATGTAACATATTCTGAAATGGTTCATTTATAATTTATATATCGTAATATATATCATAATCACAAAGGCTGTAATGTATATCTCAATATAGATGTAAGGCCATAACACGGATCTCTATCTTAAAGAGAAACAACTAATATCTCTGTGATCACGAGTGCTACGGATATAAACTATAACTTTATCAGCCCTTTATGGCACAGCAATGAGTTTAGAAAATAAATGAACATAAACTCAGTGAAACTATGACAGTATTTAAAACTAATATCTGACACTCTCTTTAACAACAGATTATACTCACACAGCCCATAATTCAGTAAACAAAGTTCAAAACACAAATTCTTCTACAAGTTTACTGGATCTGGTCTACACGCTTCTCTTTATTTCACATCTGACGCCAAATATAAAGAATCTGTCGAGAAAATAACAAGAAAATATTTCTGACAATTCCCGTCCAAAGGTGACATCACTGAAGATAATCAAATATAAATTTTTATTTTATGTTTCTATGACAACACAATCCCCAAACTCCTCTTAGATGAAATGCAGATAAAACTTTAGCTAGTGACGTAAATAAACATTGTGAAGACAAAACAAATACAGCATCTAATAAAATATATTTAATATAATATATAATATTTATTTCATTATTTTTAAATGTTTAATTTTAGTGTTTTGCTTTAGATAAAAACTCTTCATTTGAAATCTTTTACTTAATTCTAAAATACTTAATTATTTAAAAAAAACTCACAACAAAAAACATTAAACACATCTTTATAAAAAAGTCTTAAATCTAAATTGAAGATGTGCTTTTATTTTGTATTAAATGGCGGCTTTTATTTTATCACTCTACTCCCAGTGATCACTCAGTGAGCGAAACCGACCAATCAGCGCTTTACCTGAAGGCTTAATGGAACGCCCTCTAGACCAATCAGCATCCGTGTTCCCTGAGGCGCGCCGTCGACTGTAGTTGTCGATAAGTTCACAGAGTTTGCTGCTCATTCTGCTGTTCGGTCGCTTACGGTTCACTTCGTGTTATCGAACATCACAGAAATATGTTTCATATTTTTAGTAAATGGGCGAGGGCTGACGCTGTCGCTCGGGTCGGTTGCGTCGGTGTGTTCTCACCTGCACCGCTCACTGATGACGTCACGCCTTTACCTGTAGGCTGGAAGAAAGATGAAGAAATCGTGACGTCATCAGATCATCTTCACACCCAAGACAGAGACACCAAAGGTAAATAAACTTACTTTATATTGACTTGAATTCATCATCATATATTATAAGCAATCTGTTGTAGAATGTTCATGTTTATTATTATTATTATTGTTGTGTGTGTGTGTGTGTGTGTGTGTGTGTGTGTGTGTGTGTGTGTGTGTGTGTGTGTGTGTGTGTGTGTGTGTGTGTGTGATTGACTGTTATGGGTTATATTTCTTGTCTCTGATGGTCATTTCTATTATTTGAGATTTCTCTTTTTCTGTTTTTATTTTGTAGAAAAACAATCAAACGGAAGACAGCAGAAGGGCATCCATGCTGGCTTTAAGAAAGCCTGGCGGGCCATAAAGAATGCCTTCTCTAGTTCTGGAAAGAACGAGGTCGTGTCTATCCCTTCATCTTCTCACTCGGATCCATCTGATGTTGAGGAAGATCTATTCATCCAGACAGAATTACGAGTTTTTAAGCAAGTGTGCGATCAAGACGTGGGTGATGTCCTCCCTGGTTCATGTAATGTGGATCACACACTTGTTGAATATACAGCTGATCCTCAGTCAGGTTCATCTGGACTCCATTCAGCAGCTCCAGACCATCAACCAGGTTTGTCTAAGATTGAGTAAAGCGTTTTAGAGATAATGTTTTATGTTTACTGTGGTATTGAAATTTTAATTTTCCACCATTTATTTTACTTAAACACACCAAAGTTGTTATTTCTTTACCTTATAGAAAAACAAACAAACGGAAACAAAAAGAAGGGTAAAAGGGCCAGCTTTAAGAGACCCTGGCAGGCTATAAAGGGTGCCTTCACTCGCTCTGGAAGGATCAACGTGGTGCCTGTTTCTTCACCCTCTCACTCATATCCATGTGATCTGAAGGAAGATTTTCAGCCACGTCCATCTGGACTTCAGACGGCAGCTCAAGAGGAACCAGCTGACAAACAACCAGGTTCATCTCAAAAGGAGAAAAGTACTTGAGGAATTACTTTTAATTGTTAATTGTTTTAGTGCAAGTCTAATTTACCATTTAACTTTTAACAGCTGAAATAGGTTAAGCACATCACAATAGTTACAAACAACCAACAGTTCAAGATTGTACAATTATTGTAACATGTTTGTCAAAGTGCCAACTATTATTAAACTGTAAAATAATGTGTTAGATTAGTGTAAGGTGTAGTTTAAACTGTGGCAGAGATGTGCAGCTGACTGAGATTTCTGACATTCAACAGATTGATATCTTGTATATTTACTTTAAGGATTGTAAAATTATCTTCCTTTTTGTTTATCTTATAGAACAACAAACACAAAGTGGGGCGAAGATAAAGAAGAAGAGTATCCATGTCGGCTTTAAAAGAACCTGGCGTGAAATTAAGGGCACCTTCTCTCGCTCTGGGAAGATCAAGGTGGTGCCATTTCCTTCATCTTCTCACATGGAGCCACGTGATGTTGAGGAAGATCCATTCGTTCAGACAGAATTACAAGTTTTCAAACAAGTGGGCCTTCACGACATTGGTGAGTTCCTTCCTGGTTTTTGTAGTGGGGAGCAAAGACTCCAGTCTGTAAGCTCAGAAAAACAGGCTGACCATCATCTAGGTTCTTCTGGACTTCATTTAACAGTTCCAGAAGACCCAGCTAACCATCACCCAGGTCCATCTGGACTCCAGTCAATAGTTCTAGAAGAACCAGCTGACCATCACCCAGGTCCATCTGGACTCCTTTTAGCAGTTCCAAAAGAGCCAGCTTACTATGAAACGGGTCTATTTGGACTCCAGTCAGCAGTTCCAAAAAACCAAGCTCACCATCAGTCAGATCCATCTGGACTCCTTTCAGCATTTCCAGAGGAACCAGCTGACTATCAACCAGATCCATCTGGACTTCAGTTAGCAACTTTAAAAAGCCGGGTTGACCTTCAGCCAGGTCCATCTGGACTCCAGTCAGCAGCTTCCAGAAGTCCAACTGACCATCAACCAGGTCCATCTGGGCTCAAATTAGCAGTTCCAGAAGATCAAGCTCATCATCAGCCACGTGAGTATAATGTTCCTTCATTATTTTGTCCTATTTTGTACTGTCACACTTGTTTCTTGTAAAGGTTTTGAAATTCTAATTTTCAATCTTTCTATTAAGTCTCATTCCTTTCTTTTGCATTTATTGTTTTTTAGGGTCATTTTCATTGCTTTATAAAATGGGCCCCGAACTTGGATCAGGCTGCTATGGCACTGTGCATAGGGGAATCCGCAGATCTGATGGCCAGAAGGTAGAAACACATTTGCTATATAACATACAGATGTTCAATGTTTTGATCCATTTAAAGACTGTGAGTGTGATGTAATGCTGTAAAGCTTACCTGTGTGTTTTTTTTCTTGTTGCAGGTTGCCATCAAATGTATAAGAAATAGGGCTGGCAGCCTCAAACTGCATATTGTAAGTTGGCAAGATTTATTATCTAAAATATCTCATAGAATGGGGTCCCAAAATCTGGGATTATGTTACATTATGGGATAATGCACTATTTTCAGGTTGCATACAAATAAGCAAATCAGAAACAAGACACAGTTTTATCTCTTAACTCTCAAATATTTATTATTCCAAATCCTTTCATGGTGATCCCAGATTTTGAGACCCCAATGTATTTGATCCAACAGAGTTGATTTATATGAATGTTACAGTAAGCTAACATATTCTAATGTTTTCTTTTTACTAGCCTGGGCATATAAACCCTGTGTTCAGTGAAGTGGCTGTAAATTTGCAGCTTCACAAACCTGAAAAGTGCCCCTACATTGTCCAAATGTTCGACTGGTTTGAGGAAATAGACCGACACATCTTGATATTGGAATACCCGTCACCGTGCATTACAATGTATGACTTTGTGGATGAACACCATAGTGGTCTAGATGAGACACTGGCACGTCATTTTATGCGGCAAGCAGCGATCGCAGCCAAACACTGGATTGATCACGGCGTCACCCATGGTGACATGCATATGTGGAATGTCCTGGTCAATAGAAAAACGCTGCAGATCAAATTTATAGACTTTGGATCTGGCGGGCTCATCACAGCTAAAGACCCTCCAGGCCCTGGATACTGTGGTAAGTTGTACACTAAGGACTGATGTCATCACCCTTTCAGAAACAATTTTGCCAACCCAAGCTTTGTGTTGATTGTGATATTGCTTAATCGTTAACAGACCGCGAAAATGCTGTTAAATCTGTAGTCAAGGGTTTGGGTCGTTTGCTTTCTGACATGGTTTGTGGCCTTTACAATGTCTCAGTCGAGTTATCTGAAGGTAAGAAATCAAAAGAAATTCACTTCTATATGCAAACCATTCACCAAATCTAGATTGTAAGAATTGACACACAAACAGATACGTAAATGAATAAGTGTTCCTCCCACACATATAGAATGTACTGACTTGATAAAATGGAGCATGTACGACCTAGCCAGAAGTCTGACGTTGGACGAGTTCATGGATCACAAGTGGTTTAAGCAGGAGTAAAACTCAGCCGTATCCTTTTATAATCCTAGCAGATTGAAGGTAACAGATCACCACTATCACAATTGGAGTATACGTAGACACAAAAACGGTGCAAAATTTTATAGAACCATTGTATGACATTTATTTCAGCACTTGGTATTTTACCTAATATTAATGTAGAAAGTCAAGATGCTTATTCATGCTTTTCTGAATATAAATTTGCCACTGCTAGGTGGATGTCTTCAGAAAACAAAAACAAACTCAACAACAACATCCATAGTGCCTACAACCATCTGGGTTTAATTTGTGTGTAATATGTAATGAATTCAGTATACCAAGATTAAGAGAATTCAAACTTGAGAAACAAGCTTGCATGCATTAAGTATTAATAGCATACAATTCATTTAAAACATGCAGAGGCAAATACTACAAAAATAAAATAAAAATCTATGACCACACCATCCTCCCTAAAGTTTTTGTTTTTTATTGATAATGGTTTTTTAGAAAATCATAACTTTTATGAAAATATGATTAAAATATATTTAGTAATACCTGATTAATTAGTAATTCAATTAATAGTTTGCTCAATGTGGTGTCCCTTAAATGTATAAAGCAAGACAGGGCAGGTGATAAAACGGTACATTTACTTAAGATGAAACTCAGAATTTATTGACAATGTTTATTTTTAAACAAACTTAACCGCAGGGCTAGATCCCCAAAGCTTATTTGAGAAACCAACAGGAGACATGGTGACTTTGGTGGTTTATAAAGGCGCAATAAAAAATGCTTAGATTCAGAATCAAACATAATCATTACAACAACGGACCAATAATACTCTAGAAGTTTGATGTAGTCCTAAAAGTCGTCCTTTAAAAGGGATTTCTTAAAAATTGTTACACTAATTTAGGGATCTAAACAAATAGTAACCTTTAAAAAAAAATTCCAGGTTTAAATGTATGTGACCTGCCTGTGAAAACCAAGCTGAAATTTAAACTCTAGTTAATGTGCATCAAAGTTCGATTCAGCCATTCATTTCACTATCATTTTAATTTTTTTACAGTCAATTTATTTTGGAGAAGCATACACGGACCACAGTGTGGCTCTCGCATGCCTACCAGAGATCGAGTCTTAAATGATAGTTTAACCAAAAACCACATTTCTATCATCATTTTACTCAACCTCTTGTCAGTTACATTAATTCTTCATAACACAAAGAAAGATATTTCACTGAACGTTGGAAACGGGAACCAATTATCTTGAAATTACAATACAATACAACCAAACTACTGCTTGGTTTCCATTTTCAAATTTTTTATAGACTTTAACACCAGCATGAAAACCATTTCAGCCAATCACTGGGATCTTACTTTGTTTGTTTACTGGCGTAGCAACGAGTTCATCATGCCCTTCAATTAGAATTTTTCTGACTAAAAACTTTGTGAAAATATTCCAAGAAAACTATCATCTATAAAAAAATCTATATTGTAAAAACTCTTACTGATAAACTGTTTTGGTTTGAGAGCGTAACAACGTGTGACGTCAAACACGTGCAAGCTTAAGTAATCTTTTGAACCTATGATCTGACTGAGCGATAAACTAGTAACAATTGTGCAAAAACCTATGTGTAAAATTCTTACTCTATTCATTAATTTATCGGTGAAATAAATAAGTTATTTTTACTATTATTTATATGTAAAGGTGCCACTTTCCAATGAAATATGTTAGATAATATTTAGGTGTAGTTTGACTATGTAACAAAAAGACCAAAGAATAGATGAGGGGTGGATCCAATTGCAGTATTAAGGTTTTTTAATAAGAACAAACTAACAAAGAAACCAGGGAGGTGCACGTGGCGAGGGCCAGTTCTGTGCCTGTGGACATGAACAAGGAGGGACCACTGTTGAGGCCAGAGGCGAAATCCAAGGCAGAGCTGGCAGGGCCGGGGGCCAAGAAAGAGCTGGCAGGGCCGGGGGCCAGGGCGGAGCTGGCAGGGCCGGGGGCCAGGGCGGAGCTGGCAGGGCCGGGGCCCAGGGCGGAGCTGGCAGGGCCGGGGCCCAGGGCGGAGCTGGCAGGGCCGGGGCCCAGGGCGGAGCTGGCAGGGCCGGGGCCCAGGGCGGAGCTGGCAGGGCCGGGGCCCAGGGCGGAGCTGGCAGGGCCGGGGGCCCAGGGCGGAGCTGGCAGGGCCGGGGCCCAGGGCGGAGCTGGCAGGGCCGGGGCCCAGGGCGGAGCTGGCAGGGCCGGGGCCCAGGGCGGAGCTGGCAGGGCCGGGGCCCAGGGCGGAGCTGGCAGGGCCGGGGCCCAGGGCGGAGCTGGCAGGGCCGGGGCCCAGGGCGGAGCTGGCAGGGCCGGGCGAAGCTGGCAGGGCCGGACGCCAGGATGGAGCAGGCAGGAACGGACACCATAGCTGAGCGGGCAGGGGTGGCGACTGTGGATTTTCTGGCCAGCTGAATCCATGGTGTACAGCCCCCCTCCAAAAAATGTTTATGGGAAGCCTCGACCTTGTCCAAAATGAAGGGTGACCCGTTGAATGTCAGGGGGGTCTCATTTACAGCCACAAAACTCCCTTGAACAAGTATGGATAGAGTTGTGAATGGAGTGGTTCATTTTGAGTGAACTTGAATAAGCAGGGTAATGAGTATCTGGCACCAAGTCCAAAAGTCCTAGTTATGTGTCTTTAGGGGTCGGGCGCCCTGACGGAGAAACAAAAGATCTAAAAATAGAATACAAAACACATGACATGACATGAACAGAACTGAGCAGGACCAAACCAAATGACAAGACTGACAGGGGACCACAAGACAAACATCATAACAGACTAGCTGTTTAGACTCATTTTTATATTGGTATAATGAGATATTTGACAAATGTAGCAGATTTACTGTTATGTGTTTTATTTCTTGTATGTGCTGGTCATTTCTATTGTTTGAGATGTCTCTGTTTTTCTAAAAAATAAAATCAGAAAAAAACTACCCGAAGCAATTAAGAAAGCCTGGCGGACCATAAAGAGTGCCTTCACTTGGACTGGAAAGAACAAGGTGGTACCTATCCCTTCATCTTCTCACTTGGAGCCATGTGATGTTGAGGAAGACCTATTTATCCAGACAGAATTACGTGATTCAAGCCAGTGGGCGATTAAGATGGTGATTTCCTTCCTGGTTCATGGATCAAACACTTGTTGAATATTTTCAACAAAATTTCGGACATATATGTGAGATTTTACAACTCGCAAAATAATATTTTGTTTTTTGCTTTTAGAACAACAAACACAAAATAAGAGGAAGAAGAGTAGACGTGCCCGCTTAAAGAATGCTTGGCATGCTATAAAGATCAGCTTTTCTCACACTCTGCAAAGAACAAGGCGGTGCTTCTTAAGTCATCTTCTCACTTGGAGCCATGTGGTGTTGAGGATGATCCATTCTTCCAGGAGGGATAACGAGTGTTCAAGCCAGTGGGGGATCAAGATGTGGATGATATCCTCCGTGGTTCGTTTTACAGGAAACAAACACCTGTTGATACAGCTGGCCATCAACCAGTTCTATCCAGACCCAATTCAGCAGTAACAGAAGAACTGGCTGACCATCATCGGGGTCCATCTGGAGTTCAGTCTTCAGCTTCAGAAAGAACAGCTGAACTTCAGTAGGTCCATCTGGACTTCAGTCTGCAGCTTCCGAAAGAACAGCTGAACTTCCGTCAGCTCAAGCTCAGCTAAGTGAGTATAATGCTTTTATGTTCAGGTTGATTCTCTCTGTCTAACTTTTTGTAGTCACACTGTTGCCTCCTTAAGGGCTTGAAATACATTTTTCAACCTTCTGTTAAATCTTATTCCTTTCCTTTGAATTTATTGATTTTTAAGCAAATTTTCATTGCTTTATAAACTGTGCTGCGAACTTCAGGCTGCTATGACACTGATCATAGGGGAATCCGCAAATCTGATGGCCAGAATGTAGCATTACATTTGCTTTATTCATTAGATTTTTTTGTTTGTGTCCTAACTTACAGATGTTCAATGTCCATTTAGAGATTGTGAGTATGATGGACTGCTATGAAGCTTACATGTTTTTTCTTCTTTTGCAGGTCGCCATCAAATCTATAAGAAAAATAACAGACAGCCTCAAACTGTATATTGGCTGTAAGTTTGTTTAAAAATGTAGGGAACAAAAATCTAAGATGATGGTAAATTAAGAGATAATGCACTATTCCTAGGTCTCATACAAATCAAATCTTGGACATTGTTTAAGTTTTAACATTACATTTTTAATTTCCATTTTTAAGTCAGTGTTTTTATATTCAAATATTTTTTATTCTTAATGTCATACCAACTTGAAAATTAATTTCTCATATTGGTTTTTAGACCCCATGAAATGTTACAATCAGCTAACCTTTTTTAATGTTTTTTGTTCAGCAGCCTGGCATATAAACCCTGCGTTCAAATGTTCGACTAGTTTGAGGAAAGAAACAAGCTCCTCTTAATATTGGAATGCCCACAATGCTGCATGACAATGTATGACTTTTTGTTGAAACACCAATGTGGCCTAGAGGAAACACTGGCACGTCATTTTATCAGCAACCAGTGATCGCAGCCAAACACTGGATTGATCATGGTGACATTCATTTGGGGAATGTCCTGGTCAATACAGAAACACTGCAGATCAAATTTATAGACTGTGAAAACAGGAGATACAGTTACTCCAGGCTTTAGATGTTGTGGTAAGTTTTACACTAAGCACTGATGTGAAGTCTTTTTTACAAACACTTAAGCCAACACAGAAATGGATTTATGCCAATGTACTGTGATTTGAAGGATTAATGCTAATGAAATGTTTGCTCACTTGTTTACAGACCGAGATCATGTGGTTACATCTACAGTAGGTGGTTTAGCTGATATTCTTTCTGACATGGTTTATGGCTTTTACAATGTCTCAGTCAAGTTATCTGAAGGTAAGAGTACAACATTGGCGAAACTGTTTTAAATGCTAACCTTTATGGGAAATAACATAAATTAACATCCTTAAAATATACAACATAAACAGATAAAGAACATACAATGCAAAGTTTTGCTCTCACCCCATTCAGAATGCATCGACTTGATAAATTGGAGCATATTCAGAGAACCAGCCAACAGGCCGAAGTTGGACGAGTTCACATGTTACAAGTGGTCTAAGCAGGGATAAAAACTCATGCGTATCCTTTACTTTATAAGCATATTGATGCAGTGGTTTTTAACAGCACAATAACATTTTTGAATATAGACACAGAAATGGAGCAAATTTGATGGAACCATTCTATCAGATTGGTTTCGGTTCTTGGTATCTAACATGTTAGAACGTCAAGATGCTTTTTCATGCTTTTATGAACACAAGTTGCCTACTGCTTGATGGGTGTCAGGAAACTGAAACAAACCTAAGCTGCTTCCAACCACAACATCTACAGTGCTCACTAAAACAGATTGAAGAAATATGATCAATTGTATACTACTTTATCGGTTCAGTTTGAGGGGGATGGGAGGGGATGGCATAGATCTTCATAACTCCCTCTTTTCAATTTTTATTATCGCACTTTGATTCTTGTATAAAGTGCAGTTCAGTTCAACAGTTCAATCAATAAATTCGGTATCTCAAGCATAAGAGACTTCATACTACCAAAACAAGATTACATGCATTCAGTTTTAAAGGTCCCATTCTCCGCGTGTTTATGAAGCTTTGATCGTGTTAACAGTGTGCAGGAGAATAATCAGTATTTTACACGTAATTCACTTCTCTGTTTAAACGCTTTTTGCCCTGTCATGAAAACTGCTGATATTTCCCATTCTGTTGAAAGTCCCGCCTTCAGATGCCGTAACGAGTTCTGATTGGGACAGGGGTTTTTGTTTTGTGATTCAACAGCAACGTTGGCACGTATAGCCCAGAAAGCTGACACAGCTTACCAACACATGTATGCACGCACTCTGATTCTGGCTCAAATTGATAACATTAAAGACAGACCCAGTGAACATAGATGAAGGGGATTGAGTAGTACCTGTGCCAGCTTGACTTTAGCATACACTTAAAAAAAGGGCGATGATTCACATGTCTGCCGCTGTACTTTATGCCGATCTAAACCAGCATGTGTTTAAACAATAGATAAAATCAGCAAATAATTTAAACTGATCATTACAAACACAAACAATCGATGGTGATTTGTTTCAATAACCAATCAAACAAACAAAGCTAAACAGCATTATCCTTTGTGTAATAACGTACAGAAACTGTTAAACGCACTAACTTAAATAATAAAATACACTTACAGTTGTGGTCCATAAACAATAGAAGGGACCTGCTCCATCTTTCAACAATAATCCTTGTGAAAATCCGGCATTAAACTGATTTGATTGAGGAAGCTGTCCTCAGTAAAATGTGCCGCACATAGTTTTATGTGTAGATTGTAGTTTTCGGGGACCCAGTAAAACATAAATTGTAATCAATGATCCCTTAGTGCAGCGTCCATTGGAAAGGCAAACAAACGTAATTGGACTCGGGGAAGGCTCTGTGAGTACATTTGTCATGATAGGGTGTAGGTTGTACCCCAGGGGCGTGAAATTTGCCATAAACTTAAAAAAGGATCACAGCTCAGAGGGAGGATTTTGTAGCAACGTGGGTCTCCTCATTTTGAAGAGGCTTGCACGCTCTATAAAACATACCCCACAATGGGGTGTAAGATGTATGCCTTGGGTGTTCTTTTCAGATGAATTTCCCATAGATCTATGATGTAAAATGGAATCCCATAGACTGCCATTCTAAAAAAAACATCCCGTAGAAGATATCTTTCACACTACAATATCAAAGGCGGTGAGCTCATTTTCCTCAAGCAACCATTCAGACTCCAAGGATTACTACCACCATGGCAACCAACCCATTAGCTTAGCAACCATTTAGCAGGAAAGGCTATGTTACCCTGGGTATATTCGTAATATAAATGTATATCTTATTATTATCTATATCAAGATCTATCTTATTATTATCTTAAAAACACACACACCTGTGTCATGTATAAAGCCTGAATACAAATACGGCTGAGAAAAATCTGATTAGCTGTAAAAGTTATGTCCCCACCTGCCCTACTGCTTGGCAAAGTGAAGAGGCCAGTTTGGGTATTAATTCTGCCACAACTCTCCCTCCCTATACATCAAGCCTAAAATGCTTGGGTTGACTTAAGGTGCATTCACATCAGTGGTTCGGTTAATTTGATCTGGACCAAGTTCAAGAAATGATTCAGTGTAGGGGTGTGAAAATTAATCGTCTCCACAAGATCAGACAAGATCGATTCGTAACCCTTTCATAGATGGACCATAACCGATAATGATGTACTGACGCTTCTCTTTGGTCATATACAGTTTATTCTTCCGTGAAATTCTGCTGTCCAAAAATTTCTTTAGTTATAATTCTCTTTATAGCGAGTAGATTTGTAATATTACAGAATATGAGCTTGATTTAAAATCATACAGAGCCGTTTACTCTAATTTGTCAAAGTGAAAGTTTGATAGTTGTTTGAGTATCATTTGATATTATACTACACAATTGATGCAAATTAATTGAATATTAGGATGTTATATAGTAAAGTGAGAGATGTTTTTGCTTTTATGTTTACTTAAGCCATCAGAGTCGTGGCCTGGTGGTTTCGAGTGTTGGACTCGTGATCCGAAGGTTGCTTGTTCGAGACTCGGTACCAGCAGGAGTTCCACAACTGAGGTAAGTCCCTTGAACAAGGCACCGTCCTCCCCACTACTCCCCGGGCGCAGCAGCATGGCTGACCACTAGATTAACGGCAATATTTTTTTTATCGCCCGATAAGAGTCTCACGTTATGGCAGCACGTTAATGCCGATAACGGCCCACCACTAAATTTAACCAAACCGTGAGACCAGTGTACGTTTACTACCGTGAGAATAGTGTAGGTATCAGCGGACGACTATTGAAAATATTGTGGTCTTCTTCTGACTTTCCGAAGTTGGGACCTAATATGATAATCAAATTATCATCAGGCTTTGCACCTCCTCACAACTGCCATGTGGTAATGTTACTTAAGAGTTGGTCTGTTAGAGTTCGGATCATGTTTTCAATACAAACGAACCGCTTACAAAGCGTTTCAAGACTACCTCTTCAAGGAGGTGTCGGTTTGCTATTTTGGTCCGGTTTTGGTGTGCACTCGGGTTTGGGATTCTTACATCCACACCTGCCCAAACAAACCGCACCAAGTATGAAAACGAACTCTAGTAAGATTCAACCTAACTTAATGAGGCAGATTTGAAAAAATCACTATAGGCAGGGCCAAAAGGAATCTGTGCACTCCTTTTATAATTCCGCATACATTTTTGGGGAAAATCAGTGGAATAAATTTGATATCTTAATTCACTTATTTTTAATACCTATTCAAGAAAAAATGCAAATGCAATTAATACTGTAGTTATTTTTGTTTAGCTTCCAGTAGCTCAGTGGTTTGAGCCTGGTGCTAGAAACGCAATGGTCATGGGTTTGATTCCTGGGGTTTGCACACATTCACAAATAAATGCATTGTATAATGCTATGTAAGTCACTTTGGATAAAAGCATCTGTTAAATGCATTAATTTAAATCTACTGGCGAGTGTGGCAAGCTGTGTGCAGCGTGCAGACCAACCGCCTGTAACGTCATGTAATGTGGACATTAGTACGCTTTGCGCCACTTTGAGTAAAATTCAACTCCGGGAGCAAGTATCTTTTCCATGGAAATCAGATTTTCGCTGATATCCGCAGGTGGCCTGCTTATAGGTGTCTTTTTATATCTATATGTGTGTATCTATATGTGTGTAGGCTTCTTTAGACTAGAGGTAGTGAAAAATGACTGCATTTTTAAGTCACGTATATTACTTTATTGTTGCTTTGTTTTTATATTGTCTTTAGACGGTAATATGCATTTTCTTCATTCAAATATGTCTAAGGTTTTAAAAGGTTTTAGTTGTTGACTTGACTGTAGTTACATATGTATTGAGATTGTAATGCCCAGACTAACAAAAATTCATTAGAATGGAGGCCTCTCGGGAAAGGATCTATAAGATCCACTAGGATGGAGCGGCATTTCGAAGGCCAAAAGGATTGTGAACAAACTCATAATGGGCATTTTTTGGTGACAAAAGCAGTCTTTTTGGTGCTCTCTTCATCCATTCCTACTTGCCAGTACTGTTTTGGTCCGAATCATATGACACTTTGTCATTTAGCTGAAGCTTTTATCCAAAGCTACTTACAACTGAGGTTTACAAAAGAAGCATTTACAATAGGCGATAAAAAAGCAATCATAAGCTAAATTGATGCCAGTCCTAGCAAGAAAAATACAACATCCATACCAAGTGCTAAGGGAAGTTTTTATTTTTATTTAATTTGAAGAGAGAGGATGTTAGAGGAGGTTTATTAGTAGGTTTATTTGTGGGTTAGGTGCAAACGGAAAAGATGGGTTTTGAGGCCCGCTTTTGAAGATAGAGACAGAGTCTGCCAGATGTGTTGTAACAGGCAGAACATTCCACCATCGTGGAACTGACCCAGAGAAGGTGGGTGAGAGCGATTTCTTACCTTTTTGGGTCGGTACCACCAGACGTGGATCATTCGCTGGGCAAAGGGATCTGACAGGCACATACGTATTAGGGGTGTGCACGGATATTCGAATATTCGGTCTGCTGTAATTATTCGATTATATTCGAATGCAGGGAAAACTCCTCTTCTCGCGTCCGCTCTAGACCCTCGACACAAACATCTCAGGTTCCTCGGAGAACACATGAGAGAAGTAGTAAGAAAAACACTTTTTAAACATTATCAGAGCATTTTCCTTCATGCGAGAGGCGCGCGCATCAAGAGGATGCGGCAATGCCTGCTCGTCGGAAAAGGTTGAGCCAGTTCTTCTGCGACGAATACAGAGAATCACACCGAGACGAGTGGGAACAGTTGTTGCTGGAGACATGTATTCCACCAGATGAGGATCCCATTATACAACATTATAGATACAGATAAGGATCCCATTCAGTGGTGGAATGAATACTTCATAAGCGCTTCACAAAACTTTAGCACAGCGTTACTTGTGTGTCCTGGACACTTCTGTGCCGTCAGAGCGCGTTTTCTCCGCAGTCCGCCTCATAGTTAACAGACTAATGATCCAACTTTCCCCCGATCATGTTGACATGTTTGTGTTACTTAACAAGAACATGTAAACAATAGAAATAAAGCAAAAAAGATTTGCTGACAGTTTAAAAGGTTCAAAGTTAAATGTAGCTTAGGCTACGTTCTGTACAATAGCCTAATTGCTGCAGGCGGCTTTATTTACCTTTTTTTTGCTTTTGCTCTCTTCTTTTTGTTTGTGTGCACACTTTGTTAAAGGCTACAAAACACGATGTAGTTTAATGTTAAAGCTTATTGTGTATACGCTTGTTCAAAAATGACGGAAACAATAAATGTTACTGAAAAATGACGTCAGTCTCATAAACGTAATTTAAATAAACGGATATTCGAATATTCGATTTTTGTGAGCTCAAATATTCGAATGTGATATTTGCGGAAAACGCCCATCCCTAATACGTATGTATCAGCGGATGAAGGTAGAAGGGTGCTATAACAGTGGTGGTTTTGTAGGCGATGAGGAGAGCTTTGAACTTGATGTGAGCGGCTATAGGGAGCCAGTTTAACCTGAAGAGAGGTGTTACCTGTGCTCTTTTAGGTTCCTTGAAGATCTCTCTTGCCACCGCATTCTCTGCAGAGTTTTGGTGGTGGAAGTCGGCAGTCCAGCGAGGAGAGCATTGCAGTAATCCAGCTTAGACAGGACTAGCCTGCACTAGGATTTGCGCAGCATGCTCCAAGTGGAAAGGTCTTATCTTCCTGATGTTGTATAGAAGGTATCTGCAGGACCGGACGGTGACAAGATCCTTGAAAGTAAGTTGATCATCTATTACTACTCCCAAATTTCTGGCTGTCCTGGAGAGTTCTATGATGGATGGTTCTAGTCGGAAAGAGAGGTTGAAACTAAACTTCTGTTTGTTGTTGGAAACAGGATCAGCTCTCTTCCTTACAGGAATCTCATTAATAGTATGGATCTGGTGGTGAATTAAGTTGGTTTGTCCTAAAGTGTCAATTTATATCGGGTCAGCTTGATCTACTAACTCCTTTATAATGGCTTGTGTAGTGTCATGCGTTGGTTTTAGAGGCATTTATTCAACTAATTATTTGTATATTGACATTTGTTTATTGCTCTTGTTATTGATAGTCGTACATATTTTAATAAATCCTCTTAATGTTATAACTTACCTTTACTTTCTTTTACTGGAGCTCCTCTTCTAAGCAATGTTTTTTTTTTATGTGTCCATCTGTGAAAAAAGGCTACTTCAATTTACCTAGATTTGTGTCATCCTTTACTATTAGCAGCAGTCAATCCTTGCTGTAATAGTAGACAAATCACTTGTTTTTTCCAAGCCGTATGTTTGTCAATAATGCACTTTTGGTTAGACACGTTGTCAGACTGCTTAAATTAACATACAAGAGCATTTTAAGGCAATAAATGTAATTGTCAGGGCATCTCAATCCCTGCTCTTTAAAAAAAACAAGAATTAATAAGTAATATCTAAAAAAGTTAATTAAATTGTTGATTTAATTAGTTTTATTTGTTGGGGTTTTATTGCTAGATGCTTTGTCTTCCTTTGGAAATGCAGAGGATCAAGAATTAAAGCACTGAAAACAACATGGACTTTTCACTGTGGTGTCCCTAAAATGTATAATGCAAAAAACAGGCAGGTGATAAAACACTACATTCACTTGAGGTGAAACTGTGTTTATTTATTACAACCCAGGCAACGGGCAAATGTTGGATAAGTTCATTGATCACAAGTGGTTAAATCAGGAATAAAACTCAGCAGTGTTACTTTATTAGCAGATTCAGGTAGTGGTTTATTGTGAAGATTACAGAACAGCACATTTTGAAAATCCTATTTGGAGTATTGACACAGAAATTTAGTAAAATCGGGGATTTACACCAATAATGTGATATGGCTGGTGGGTAATCAGCATATGTTGTGGAGTATGTAAACACACTCATGGCCATGAATAATAAACACAATGCAGTTTTTGGACCTAAAGCAACATCCTAAGGTATAGTTCGGAGAACACACGTAGGAAAGGTATACCTGTAGTTAAGATGTTTAAGTGTGTAGTTAAGGTGTGTAGTTAAGTTTGAGTCTTTGTAGCGCACTAAAAGACAAAGTTACCGGAGAACACAGCCCTAAGCTGCTTCAAACCATGACAGCTACAGTAGATCTAAGAATTATGATCAATTATATCCAACAATGTTGGCTTAATTTTAGAAGGATAAGAAATATCTAGATTTTATAGTAAACTCTTGTTCTTGAATTGTTAACCTGGTTTGTCTTCTAAAGTTATTTAAGGAAGTTGGCATATCTAATAATCCAGTGGACTAATCCTCAAAGTGAGGTATTATATGGTTTGAAAGTTTCTACATTTCCCTAAAACATTTTATGAATGAAAAGAAAAATCCTTTTCAAGTTTTCTTTAAACGCAGGTTTAACAGCTTGCTATTCAATAGAAAGTACATAGGTCTGAGTGCAATAAAAATATTCAACAGAATTAAATATTAGTGCATAAAAACACTCGATGCTTTGGTTGTGCTGTTTTAAGTTTGAACATGCTTTCTTTTTCATAGAAAAACCTGTCCGGCCCTTTGAAAGGAAATTCATTGATCTGTGTCTGGGGTATACCTCAGGTGTCAATAAGTAAATTGTCAGCTCAGTCTCTAACTTTACTGCTCCTGACTGGTGGGTAGATGACAGTGGTGACTTATTTTTGTCATCATTTTCTTGGGTGTAAGGATTTTCTTTGGGAACCTGCGCAGCTGGATAAAACTGTTGTGGTGTGCTTCCACGTACTTGAAGTTTAGACTAGGGCTGTAGCTATCGAATATTTTAGTAATCAAGTATTCTAAAAAAGATTTTTATTTATTTTCAAATTACTTTTAGTATCAAAACTAGGGCATGCATTAAAATAAATAATATTACAAAAACACTTCCTTTTAGTCATGCAACTTAACTTTCAGAACTTAAAGTTAAGTAAAAGTTCTGAACATAAGCCTTTATGGTCTTGAAATGCTTTGTAGCATTTACCTCTGTCTGTCTGTCTGTCTGTCTGT
The DNA here is from genome assembly GCA_033220385.1 of Triplophysa yarkandensis. Taxonomy (NCBI): domain Eukaryota; kingdom Metazoa; phylum Chordata; class Actinopteri; order Cypriniformes; family Nemacheilidae; genus Triplophysa; species Triplophysa yarkandensis. The sequence goes on along the minus strand of JAWHQN010000189.1, from coordinate 59 downwards.
CTGTCTGTCTGTCTGTCTCTCTCTCTCTCTCTCTCTCTCTCTCTCTCTCTCTCTCTCTC
>JAWHQN010000188.1:32298-194884 GCA_033220385.1 Triplophysa yarkandensis | reverse complement strand
TGAAAGATGTAGATAAGAATTTTTTTAATCCACAGATATTCAAACACTCAGCTGTTCACTATTCCGAGTGTGTTAAAAAGAAATAAAGCACAAAAGCATCTAAAGCTCAACGCTTTGAATATTTTGATGGACTGCTTCTTGAAACCTAATCAAAATGTGCTTTCCCCTCCCCAAACACATTATTAGGATTATTATTTTAAACTCGAACACTCCGTATGATGTCTATACCACGTCTGCCGGCCAAAATGTCCCGGGTATGCTGTGCTTCCTGCTTGAGCGTGAAAAAAGTCCGAATTCCTCTGGTTTCCAAAATTTGGCCTGCTTGAAGTAGCAGAAGGCTTGTCTGAGATGACATCCAGCCAATACAAACACAGAGATGCCGGACCAATTAGACATGCTAAATTCATCGCTCGACGAACCCGGTGTGTTCAATTAAATCCTGCCTCATCGACGTGGACCAGATGAACCAGACTACACGTACAGGACGGCTTCAATCGGTCATTCTCAATCCTGTTCTACTTTCATAAAGGTGACAACGTGAAACACACGTTACTGTTCTATAATGTGCCGGATGTCCGAGGGAACAGGATATTCAATGAAAAATAAAAAACAGGGTGGGATTTAATTCTATGCATCAGGAACGGATTGGATCGCGTTCCATAGCAGAATGAATCCAGGTGGCTGGAGGGAGAAAAACGGGTCATGATCAGGGAAAAAAGAGGGTCACTGTTAACCCCTGACGGTGCAAAACACAAAAACATTTCTGTCTTTATACGTGAGGATTATGTCAAAATAATGCCTTTCTTATTTATGATTTAACGTGGACTTTAAGCTAAAGTGAAACCATTTCATTGCATATAACAGACCTTAGTTTTCAGAGTTGAAAGTGAGACGGTGTTTATCACTTCTGGATTCAAAGACCGGCACTAGTGTGTTGAAAGACACTTTAAGTATTTGAAACAGTTTAGAGCACTCCTTGATCTAATGAAAATCCATATTGCAAAACATTTAGCCATGAGAGAGCCATACCTAATCTAATAAGATTTCATAACACGATTTCTGAATTACTGGTAGAGCAAACAGATAATGGAGATGATCTCGCACTGTGATGATGTCAAATCATAATAAAATGTGCTTGAAAAATTCACAATTACTCTTATAATTCTAGTTTTGTCGAATATAAGCAGGAATAAACAGACTGACGTGTATTCATGTGGGTTAATAAATGATATAGCATCAGGACGCATTTATAAACTAATGGCCTCTCTGACGTCTACATCAATGTTAAATCAATCAGTTGTTCCTGAAGGCCGGGGAAATAGACTTTAGCAGCACTCACCCCGTCTCTTAAGACTTTCATCTCTCACCTCCAGAATTAGACTAAGTGGCCTGTCACTAAACATTTTGATTGGTATTCATCGTGAATGGCGTCTGAATGAAACGATGAAAGCGCTGAATCTCTGCAGCACTGATGCTTCTGATGGTACAGGTGACCTCAGAACATCATCAGACATTCCCAAAAGACACAGATTACATCGAGAGCACAGCTCAGTGTCGTATGACCTTACCACATTAAACTGACGGGCCTGAGAGCGTGAGAAGGGAATACACTTTATATTTTATTCGTCTGTACTTTTACAATGTCATAGATGTGCTTTACAGTGGTAGGGTTAAAAGTTATATGAAATAAAAATAAAATTATATACATATATATATATGAAAACAATAAAACATTCTCATTGAAGATAGCATCCCAAATAAAGGTGTTCAGGATTAAACATATAACAATAGTATCAAACACTACACAACAAAACATAAATATAATAAAAATAGATTTAAAATAAAGAAGGTGTTATTACACATTTACATTTACATTTAGACATTTAGCAGACGCTTTTATCCAAAGCGACTTACAATTGTCGAGGAGACAATGAAGCGGTATACAAACCACAACTAAATTAACATGTAGGGTTTTTAAAAGCACAATTTCTTAATGTGAAGGATATAAATTATTTATAAAGTTTGTGCGGTTTATAGTTTGTATATTAGAGTATATTGATATATAAGTTTATATATACATATATATATATATATATATATTCAATTGACAGTCAGTAAAATTTGTTTTATTATGTTTATATATATATATATATATATATATATATATATATATTCAATTGACAGTCAGTAAAATTAGTTTTATTATATATATGTATATATATATATATATTCAGTTAAATGTCAGTGAAATTAGTTGTATTTTATGTTAGTAATTATTATAGTTGTATTTTATGTTAGTAATTATTTTAGTTGTATTTTATGTTAGTAATTATTTTAGTTGTATTTTATGTTAGTAATTATTATAGTTATATTTAATTTTAGTAATTATTATAGTTGTATTTTATGTTAGTAATTATTTTAGTTGTATTTTATGTTAGTAATTATTTTAGTTGTATTTTATGTTAGTAATTATTTTAGTTGTATTTTATGTTAGTAATTATTTTAGTTGTATTTTATGTTAGTAATTATTATAGTTGTGTTTTATGTTAGTAATTATTATAGTTATATTTTATGTTAGTAATTATTATAGTTGTATTTTATGTTAGTAATTATTATAGTTGTATTTTATATTAGTAATTATTATAGTTGTATTTTATGTTAGTAATTATTATAGTTGTATTTTATGTTAGTAATTATTATAGTTGTATTTTATGTTAGTAATTATTTTAGTTGTATTTTATGTTAATAATTATTTTAGTTATATTTTATGTTAGTAATTATTTTAGTTGTATTTTATGTTAGTAATTATTTTAGTTGTATTTTATGTTAGTAATTATTTTAGTTGTATTTTATGTAAGTAATTATTTTAGTTATATTTAATTTTAGTAATTATTATAGTTGTATTTTATGTTAGTAATTATTTTAGTTGTATTTTATGTTAGTAATTATTTTAGTTGTATTTTATGTTAGTAATTATTATAGTTGTATTTTATGTTAGTAATTATTTTAGTTGTATTTTATGTTAGTAATTATTTTAGTTGTATTTTATGTTAGTAATTATTTTAGTTGTATTTTATGTTAGTAATTATTTTAGTTATATTTAATTTTAGTAATTATTATAGTTGTATTTTATGTTAGTAATTATTTTAGGTTTATTTTATGTTAGTAATTATTATAGTTATATTTTATGTTAGTAATTATTATAGTTGTATTTTATGTTAGTAATTATTTTAGTTATATTTTATGTTATTAATTATTATAGTTATATTTTATGTTATTAATTATTATAGTTATATTTTATGTTAGTAATTATTATAGTTATATTTTATGTTAGTAATTATTATAGTTATATTTTATGTTAGTAATTATTTTAGTTATATTTTATGTTATTAATTATTATAGTTATATTTTATGTTATTAATTATTATAGTTATATTTTATGTTATTAATTATTATAGTTATATTTTATGTTAGTAATTATTATAGTTATATTTTATGTTAGTAATTATTATAGTTATATTTTATGTTAGTAATTATTTTAGTTATATTTTATGTTATTAATTATTATAGTTATATTTTATGTTATTAATTATTATAGTTATATTTTATGTTATTAATTATTATAGTTATATTTTATGTTAGTAATTATTATAGTTATATTTTATGTTAGTAATTATTATAGTTATATTTTATGTTAGTAATTATTTTAGTTATATTTTATGTTATTAATTATTATAGTTATATTTTATGTTAGTAATTATTTTAGTTATATTTTATGTTAGTAATTATTATAGTTATATTTTATGTTATTAATTATTATAGTTGTGTTTTATTCCAGCAGACGTCAGCGCCCTCTGGTGGAGAGTCCGTGTGCTGTAGTTCCTCTCTCGTCCTGTAGGCGGCAGCAGCGGGAGCTCAGACTCACTGCTGTCTCTCTTTACTGACACTCGTCTGTTGTTTACTGATGTTTGTTTAGCTTCAGTCACATTTTCTCTCAGCGTTTAAAACCTTTACTCGTTATTTCATCATGGGATGTGACGGAGGAACCATTCCTAAGCGACACGAGCTGGTGAAAGGACCGAAAAAAGTGGAAAAGGTAAGAAATGTGCGGATAGGTTATTAATATCTGTCGCACCGGAAGTTAGCTTCTAGCATCTTATCGGCTAGCTCTTTAATGGCTATAAACTTTATATTTTCCTCAGATTGTTCTAAGAGATTTAAAGTAACTTTTACAGAAGTATGCTAATATATATGATATATATGGATATATAATGCTTTGTGGTTTCTGAACTGAATTATTTCTACAATCATATTCTTGTACTTGAATAATGTCTAATGTTCATTATTAAAGAGATTTAATGAGAAATAAAATGTTAATGAATAAACTTTGTGTGTTACAGGTGGATAAAAATGCAGAACTTGCAGCCAAATGGAAATATTGTGCACTGAGTCAGGAGAGATTAAAACAACCAATAGTGTCCTGTGAACTGGGCAGGTACACACACACACACACACACACACACACACACACACACACACACACACACACACACACACACTGAACACACTGAACACACACACACACACTGGCACACACACACTGAACACACACACACACACGAACACACTGATCACACACACACTGAACACACACACACACACACACACACACACACACACACACACACACACACACACACACACTGATCACACACACACTGAACACACACACACACACACACACACACACACACACACACACACACACACTGATCACACACACACTGAACACACGCACACACACGAACACACGCACACACACACACACGAACACACACACACGCACACACACACACGAACACACGCACACACACTGGCACACATACGCACACACTGATCACACACGCACACACACACACACACACACACACACACACACACACACACACACACACACACTGAACACACACACGAACACACGTACACACACGCACACACTGATCACACACGCACACACACACACACACTGAACACACGCACACACACTGGCACAGACACACGCACACACACTGGCACAGGCACACACACGCCGAACACACACACGCACACACACTGAACACACATACGCACGCAACACGCACACACACGCTGAACACACACACACGCTGAACACACACACACACACACACACACACTGAACACACACACACACACACACACGCTGAACACACACACACACACACACACACACACACACACACACACACACACACACACACACACACACACACACACACACACACACACACACACACACACACGCTGAACACACTGAACACACACACACACACACTGAACACACACACACACACACACACACACTGAACACACACACACACACACGCACACACTGATCACACACACACACGCACACACTGATCACACGCACACACACGCGCACACACACACACACACACACACTGGCACACACACACACGAACGCACTCACACATGCACGCACGCACGCAAGCACACACATCACGCACACACACATACGCACGCACTGAATACACACACGCACTGAACACACACACGCACTGAACACACACACACTGAACACACACACACTGAACACACACACACTGAACACACACACACACACACACACTCACCTTAATCATGATATCACCGGTATGATAGCCCTATATTTGAACTTGTAAGCAGAAGTTTTGGGTTCTAACCTCAGTGCCAGTAGACAATGACTGAAATATTCTGGAGCAACACATCTTACTCCGTTTTACTCTTCAGTGTTAGTTGGCCACTGCATAAAACTTAATTTACTCAAAATGAGTAAATGTAAATGCTCTGAGAACTACTGAGATACAGGAAAGCAAGATATCCTAAAGCCCCCTTTCATACTAACAAATAATAATAAGTGATAATGTTATAGCATAAAAACAAGGATTCCTATTAAGCCCTTTACATGTAACGCTGGCGTCTGTCTGCCGAAAACAGTGGAGGTTGATGTTGAAGCTCTGAAGTACAAACAATCTTTCTTAAAGTAATAAACTCAAAATTCCTCATTTTTAAATGAAAATATTTCCTTTAAATGTGATTCAATTTCAATTCCATCATAAACCAGATTTTTATAGAGGATTTAAAAAAATGTTGTTTATTTAAACTTGTTTAAAGCACATCTCATTCTTTTTTCATCAGACTCTACAATAAAGATGCGATCATCGAGTACCTGCTGGACAAATCTGCAGAAAGACCAAACACTGAGGTTGTTGCTCACATCCGTGGCATTAAAGTAAGAGCCAAACCTGCTCATCTGATGAACAATCAGCATGTATTCTGTTCACATCAATATAAAATGACAAAACTGTATTTCACACTATACATTTAACAGCATTAAACATTGACTTAACAGTATTTAAATAGTGAAATATTTGTTTATGTTTGACATGTTGTGAAGGATGTAAAGGTGCTGAATCTCACGGATAATCCAGCATGGGAGGGTGAAAGACGCAACATTAAGGGTGATTGTTATGAAGACATGAACTGCGCCATGTTTATCTGTCCTGTTGTAGGGCTGGAGATGAACGGAAAGCACAAGTAAGCATCTGTCTTCTCAGTTCCTACACTGTTACAGACTATAGATCAGGGGTCTGCAATCTGGTGCCCGCGGGCCCCTGCTAGTCTGCATGATGTTTTTGATGTGCCTGCCATGCACAGAGCTCAACAGTAAGAGCTGCACATACATTTTCTTCAGCGATATTAGGCATCAAATTATAAAGGCACCATGTTTTTTTTCTCTCTGACTCAGTAAATTAAAACATTTAAGTAGTAATGCTGCCTACGCACATTCAACTTGAAAAAGTGTAGCACCCTTTGGTAATGTGACCAACCTGACTAAAATGTTTCTTTTTATTACAATTCAATTTGTGCTGGTAAAGTTGGTAATTACATATATGAACATTTTTAAGGGTAAAGAAGATTTAGTTTTTTATAATATCCAACAAGTGTCCCTCTGGATGATTTTATCTCCTTAGGTAGCTGTCACTCAAAAGGGTTATAGATGATATGAGTGACATCCAGTAATTTTATAAAAAACTTAAACGCTCTTTTGTGTTGTGACCAGAAATATTCATAATGTGAAAACAACGTATATCAATGACACATTTTGCCTTTTAAAGTTAAAATAAAACTTCCCTCATCCTTTACTGACATCGAGTTGGTTGGTATGTATGTATGTATGTATGTATGTATGTATGTATGTATGTATGTATGTATGTATGTATGTATGTATGTATGTATGTATGTATGTATGTATGTATGTATGTATGTATGTATGTATGTATGTATGTATGTATGTATGTATGTATGTATGTATTTGTTTAGTTAAACCCACAGAAAGATATTTGGAGAATGCTTGTAACCAACAGGTCCTTGGACCCTATTGAATACCATAGCAGGAATAAGCTTGACATTAAAAGTCAAAAGTACTCCAGAACTTTTTGCTGTTCTAAATTTTTATTTTGTTTTCATCAGAAATTTTTTTTCTATTGTAGTAAATTGGTTATAAGCAGTCTTCCAAATATCTTTCTCTGTTTTTTCATAGGAACAAAGATATTTATACAGATTTGGAACATGTAGAGAGTGAGTTATGGCAGAATTTAGCATTTTTTTGTGAACTGTCCCTAACAGATTAAAATATTTTTAAGTAATTCAGTAAAAGATAGTAAAGTTATAAAATTAATAAAAATGTTTAACATTGAGAATTAAAATGACTGCTAAAACAGAAATACCTGAATGTTTCTGTTTTTGAACTTCCAACTTCAGAAAATATTATACATTTAGAACAAAAATGGTTAATTTCTGAATTTATGTTTTCCTCTGCTTTTGAAATCATTGTTGTTCTTTCTTAGGTTTTGTTACTTGCAGACGTGTGGATGTGTTTTCTCAGATCGAGCGATCAGAGAGGTTAAGACCGAGATCTGCCACAAGGTAAGTGACATAGAAATGTTCTTTTTATGTTACCTCAAGTCTACTTTTTCTTTACCTGAAGGTTGATAACAATCCCAAATCTTTGACAAACCATACACAGATTTTTGAGTGTCATGTATCTGTGTTTTAGTTTTGTCAATCACTCTTACTAAAGCCACCGTATTTGTTCATTTAGAGTTCATTTTGTGCTCATTATTGGACTTTGATAAAGCTGAACAAAGCCTTTTTATCAGCTGAGACGCCCGCACCCCTCAAACGTTTGTGTGTTTGCACTAAATGTGTGTATATTTTGTATTGTGTGTGTATGTGAATGGGGTTGAACTGTAACTAATGAGAGTAGACTCCGTAGTGTGCTCTCAGTAGTGAATCATTAACCTCGCTGTGCCCTGCCTGATTCTAATTGGTTTCAGGCTCAGCGAGCAGACGTTTCTCTGTGGCATTCATCTCAATTAATTCAAGCATTAGGGCGGAAATAGGGAAATGGTATCCTGGAGTCGTCTTCTTTTCAGGCTGGTGTAAACAAGCCGAGATTGAACGTGCCGCTCTGTACTGCCGTTGAACAAACATTAAGCAGCATTTGAATATGGTGTACAAACACCTGTAGGCTATTCATTACAGAAGCAAATTTTTAACTATTCTCAGTGCTGTTAATCATAACCTGTGGTTATGTATTGTGTTACAAACATTTATGGTTTTGGAAGAGCCACCTGTCAGGACTGCGTTTACCTCCACAATCTCGTACCCGGACCTTTCGATCCCATTATCAGAACATTGTGATAAAAGCTTGTAATACAGCCCACACATTGAAAACTATGATATTCTGATGTTTCTGCATAGAGAAACGTTCTTCTCTCGTTTACTTTATGGTGGTGATCTTCTGAGTCAGATATCTGTCTGTGGTTGTGATGTAATGTCCTGTTGGCTGGTTAAAAGGCTAACAGCATCTTTTTGGTCAAAGCGGCTGATTCGAGAGCAAAAGTACCTAAATGCAAGCTAGGGCTGTGCAATATATTGAAATATGGCAAATATCGTAAAAGTGCATATTGCTATATGCATGTGGCAATGGTTTGGAATAAATGAGCTTACATAATTCTTGACAAAGTCATATTTAAAATAAAGTATAAAAAGTTGGATTTATATAAGTTGTTGGATGTAGAGATGTCAAACATTTTGCGTGTACGAATAACATCAATTCCAGGAATCTGTGACAATCTCTGGAGGAATACAGAAATGTGATTATGCAAGCAAGTCATGTTCAGCAATCAATAACTCACAAGTTATAGCGATGCTTTCTTTTACTCACAATATTGTGAAACATATGTTGGTTATATACTTTAGTTTATAAATTGAAATATTTAAATCAAATTGAAATGTATTTAAAAACAAAAGTACCCATGCATATCGAATATCACATAGTTTAGAATTCAATCACATACCTCATTTCTCCTTGATATGTCACAGCTATAATATAAGTAAGCGTTATGAGGATTAGACAGCATGAAGGGAAATCTGACCTCTTTAGAACAGATGTTTGTTTTGCATGAAGATTTGCATATTAAAAATATGAGGGCCAAGTAATGAAATTTTGATATGAATAATTAAAGCTAAATCTTTACAGTAGCATCCAGTAGTGGTTATATTCATTTCCTTACCATCATTAGAATAAGTTATGGTTGCATCACACAATATGACCTCTAATCTAGATTTAAAAAAAGTCTGCAGTTATATGTACACCACCTTTTTAATGTTTTAGAAATTTCAACTGATAAACTTATTTTTAATATATATCTTTGTTTTCATTGACTAACAAGTTTATATTATCTTACATGGACGGTTGAATAAACCTTCAATATTGTCAATTAAAATAAACAATAAAAGGTTACACAATTTGATAATGCCTTGGGAAAAAATATTATGAAAAAGTTTTTAATATTTTGTACTTTTTATGAATATTATGATCCAGTTATAATTGTAAGCTAGGCATGCACTGAAACAATCTGTTATGATGAATCAAACAGAAACCGCGGCCTTCTGTCATCCCGATCGCTATGAGAGACGAATCTTGCGCTGAGACTTTATTTCTGCATCTTTATTTCTGCATTTTTGCGCATTGTAACCAAAGTGAGTTGAGTGTAATTGTTATAGAAAGGTTAGGGTTTTGAAATAGTTTCACATGTTTTTCTTAATACATAAATATTACAAAAATACTATGTACAGCATATTTAAAATAAAAAAATACAAAACAAGAAAACAAGACAATAATAAATATTTGTTTTAAATTTAAATAAACCTTTGAATTTCTGTTTAACCATTAGCATATTCAGTTTAGCTTTATACAACATATCCTTGATGTAAATACATGGTTTATTTAGTTTCTTATAGTTCCTGAGATAATTCATTTGATCTAATTATTCAAAATAAAATAAAAGTGCTGGAATTGCAATGGGAAAGGAACACAAACTTTTCAAAAGTAACTATGAGGATTTTCCTGGTTTAACGGCTCATCATCGACACATCAGCAATTAAACTACTATTATATTAACGGCAGTATACTTAAAGTATATTTATAGTAACTTAAAATACAGTTTCTGGATGAAGTGAGGTGCACAGTACATGTATAACGGACATTAAATCTTAGTGTGTGTAGTTTGTGTTTCTGGATTTTTGAAGAATCCAATTTTAACAACTTGAACACATTTTGGTCTGTAGTTTAACATAGTTTACAGCCCATGAGATATAAAAGTAAATGAGAAATTGCTGTGATGTGCATTGATCTACAGTGGTTTGTCAGTACTTATAGGAACCTCTGTGATGAGATGCCACGAAGGCTGAATGGGAACCGATGCTTGTCGTAGAACTTTTTGTCTGTGCCACAATTCCAGACAGTCCAAAGCTTCAGGATAACTCGTAGTCTCGAATTTATTAGCAAACATGCTGGATCTTTCCACAACCCACGGCAGATCCCCAGTACCAAAGATGCATATATCCCTGATGTATCGACCTGCGGAAACAAACACAAGATTTTCAGAAGAGTTACAGCGTCTCTCATGAGAATACTGTTGTGTTGTTAGATTGCATTTTCTGATGTCAGAGGTTACACCGTGTGAATAACCCCAACGTTTAAAATAACCAGCACTGGTTTATCTAAAGAGATAGTGTTGTCATTTACTCATATTTGAGTTATTCCAAATATGTATACAATTCTATACACAGAAAATGATTTGGAATAATCCTTGTAACCAGACATATCTTTATACCCATTGACAACTGTAGTGGGAGATAATTACTTTAAATACTTCTGTTGAAAGCAAAATGATATATTTTGAACAATGAAGGACAGTTTTTGGGGGATTTTTCCTACAGTGCTGTCCAAGCACTGTTTGGTAAAAACATACGTCCAAATTTCTTTCTCTGTTCACCTAAACAAAGAAATTCATGAGAACATTTTCTGTTTTTGTAGATCTATCCCCTTTATTCCATATTTCAGCGACTTAAAATCATTAATATTTTTTTTAAAATCAAAAAGTAGTATATACCTTTACAGCCCTGATGTGTCATTCCCTCTTGATCTTTCCATTTTATAGCACGAATGTTTCCCTCCCATCCTCCATTCACATTACTGCCAGGTGCTTCTAAATATACACATACATATTCATAAAAAAAACCAAAGGATTCTCAGGAGCTTCACCATCCAACATGAGTCATAACTTACCCTTCAGGTGGTTTAACGTCACCCAATAATGCTCATCCGGACTGAACGTGTCTTTAGACCAGCTCAACAGGTCTTTGGCCACCGGACTCTTGAGGACATACTGCACAAACGCTCTTGTCAAAGAATAATACGCCGTGCCGAAGTAAATAGTCAGGTTGTGTGGAGGTGGTCCCTTGGTTTGCCTTTTCTTTTGTGGCACGTAAGAGTCCTTCACCTCCTCGTATTGAAACTCAGTTCTTTCCCGTAAGTAAGACGGCTGCTTGACTCCGGGTGTCATGTTCTTATCTCTCCATTCAGATCCCCGCATGTACCGCACCAACTCCAGGTTGGTCTGAATGGGAAAATCCTGTCCGCATAAATTGATGACCCTCCTCCATTTAACAGCAGACCTGCTGAGGTCTTTCATGCAGTTGATGTCCGCCTTCAGACGGGAGAATCCGGCGTAGGTTACTCTTTCGCTGACGCTAGCTAGAAAGACATTGGGGAAGCATCTGGCGAGGTTCTGAACACTCGTCTTGTAGTCCGACGATGCTTTTGAGTCCACGTGAACGCAGTAGATGTTCTGCGGCGTGTAGATGGCCCTCAGAAGCCTTACGAATGCTTCAAGTTCTTTGTGTATGGTGATGATGAAGGCTAAAGGGAATTCCTCCTCTTCTTTGCTTAATGGCACGTTGATGAAATGAAGTTCTGATCGCAGTCGAGTGCAGTTCACGTTGAAATCAACGATGTAGTTGACGGTACAGTCTCGTTGAAGCCATCTGAAGCCCGGTGTTGGTGGTGGAAGAATCATGCAGGTTCTAGACAGGGCTTGACAGTTTTTTGGAGGGAGAGACGCTTGGGGTGCGTTGGATATTTTGACTTTCAGGTAGATGGCTGAACAGAAGATGATGCAGATACCAAGGCATAGGAGAAAAGTGCACTTGGTGCTCTCAAGTTGGACCATAATAGTCCAGCAAATAGTCCAGCATTAGAAGAGCAGCTCCGAGATCTCCTGAAACACAAAAGTGAGAATGTCTTAGAAGTGTTGGACTTAGATCAGTTCTTTTATACATGTAAGCGCGTTTTAGCATCGCTCAAGGGTTTTTCATCCCCTCTGTGGCCAGTGTGATATTAATGATGTGTAATGATGTGGCCCCTGGTTAAAGCATTTGGAAAGTGATGACACTTGTTTATATGGCGTCTGTAAGGTGACAAATGTCTGTTCCCTTTGGGTACAACTCAAGCTTGAGTTTAATAGCACCCAGGAGAGATCCGTCTATCATGAGGTCTGATGGAGGTCCAGGGAGTGACACAAGAGGAGCTTTGGAAATCAGTTTTATCTCGGCTGGGAAAGTTGTTTAATGAAGCCGCAGGGGTTTATGTTTTCTCTTGTCTCTTTAAACAATGGAAGCACACAGAGTTCTGCCAGCGTTGAGGGTTTTCTGTGTGAATGCTTGGTTGGATATCATTTTATAAAACGTCTCTTGTTTAAATCAATGGTATCAAGAGGACATTACAAGTTATATCATACTGACTTTATACATTCTTTATTAATCTTTATTAATCTTTCCTTATTTCTACCCTTTGCAGTGACACATTTATATGAAAGTAATGTATTTCATAAAGGAAGTTTGACTTGATCTGAATGACCTTTCACAACATTACTGTATATAGTTCTCTAGAAGTTATCTAGTCTTTTTTTCTAATACAAATAATTTAAATAAAGACATTTGCAAAAAAAGTCATATAAAGAAATTGTTTTGTTTTGTAGAAGAAAATTAAGCACGCAAACAAATAAATTATTGCTGTAAGGCAATAATCTTGAATCTTTGCCTTACCCCAACTGGCAATTTTAACTTAAATATTTTAAACATATAACATCACCTTCCTTATTTGCTTTCACACAACAGGACAAATATCTCACTTGAGTCAATGTATCTTGATTTAAGCCAAAAAGCTCAGAGAAGCACATGTTTGCAATGTAATTTTACTTAGTCAGTTTTTCATTTTATGGACTTGACAGGCACATTCCGAGATGTTCCAGCTCATGCTTGAGTCATTTCTAGGTTTATTTAAACCATCTGTTTTATCCGTCCTTTTACCTGAAATTAAAATTACATTGGACACAAATAATTTTGTAAGGAACAGCATTCTGTTGACTATTTCGAAAATTTGTACTTAATTGGCATGTCATAAAGATTTCTTTACAATTAGATAAAAGTTTTCTTAGTTTACTGATATGATGTGGTCTTGCCATCACATGTAGAAACTAAATAAATATGTAAAATAATAATAATGATTTTTTTTGACAGTTCATCATGTTCATTACGTTTTGATAGTCAATGCATAACAAAAATGTTGATGTTATATCACATATCAGAAATGGAAGCCATGAAACTGATACTCAATATTTAGTAACATTTGTTATTTTGTAAAAAATATGAAATCTCTGACCAACATTAAATGCATGTGTTAATTGAAGGCATCATTCAATATTTTATCTGAAACATAATTTACGGACAATATCATGCACTTTCTATAAATGCGTATTGATTTGTACATAACCTCACGTTGCACTTAAGGACATTTCTAAATATTAAATGAAACGGAACTCAATGTGGCAGATCTTTCCAGACACGCACATAAACTAAAATGCATTTATTCACTGTTTAATAAAGCTTACGTACCGTTAAATTGAAGCGGTGTCAACTCGGGGTTTGCAGGGATCAGATTAAACATTGACAAGCATAAACCCGTGGAATGTCTCTATCAGCGTGACCCTGGTTTAACGCTCATGACCATGACCAGAAACGTTAGCATTGACTTGTGTCTAGTGCGGGTTGCTATTGTGATGTGGGCTCGGTTGCTCAGTTACTCTTCCCATGAGAGGAGGAGTCCACAACGCTTCGGTCCAACCCAATCTTCAGTTCAACCTCTTTTTCATATCTCTTAGGAGTCTTATTTTGATTTCTTCTGCACCATTTTCAGCGTTTAACAGATTCCACAACATGTTTCGCTGATTTGTGTTTTTGGCATGTTTTTATGTTTGTGTACTCAACAGATTTACATAAAGAATGTTTAGCAGGTGTACACAAACTTATAATGATTATAAACATGAGTATTTAAATGAAAGGAAAGAACTGAAGCTTCGTCTAAGATGGGAGAGGAAGTTGTAGAGGAGAATGAGATGTGTGATAAGAAAGTGAATAATTAACACAACATCGGTGAAGTTTTCTCACTGTTCACTGCGGTTTGGGTGAATAAGAAGCTATCGTCAATAATAATACACAAATAAATGTAATAAATCACTGCAGATCTGTATAACTTTTTACTTTGCAGTATACAAAAGAAGATATTTCAAAGAATGTTTATAATCAAACCACCCTAAACCTTAATGATTTCCATCATATAAACAAAAAAAACACATATTTTGTGTTCCGCTTAAGGAAGAGGGACATACTAAACATAAGGTGGACACAATATTTCCGTGTTGATGTGTTTTTCCCACCCGATTGTACCGGTTCTGACTCTGAAGGGCGGCAATGTGTGTGAGATGGGTGAGGCGGATTAATACTTCTGTGTGTTTGCAGGACAGCTCTCTGTTCAGGAAAGAACTGCAGTCACTGAAAGGCTTTGTCTGTGAGCATCATTTGGCTCTGAGGCTCGTCCATGTGTTGTGTTTTGCTGTGTTGTGTTGTGTTGTTCTCCGGCGGATGTCACACCTTTTTTGTGAGTTGACTTTTGTGATTATCGGTCATCTCGTGCTTTTGTTTGCTTTCTTCAGTTCAAGCATTCAGGTGTTAAATATTTCATAGTTAATAGATACTCTGAGCTAATGTTTACGGATATAAACAATCTCTGGTTAACCTGTTTAAAGGAAAAGTGCAAAAAGTGCTGAGTCTTTTTTTTATGTTGTGGTGTAGTTGTTAGGGTGTAGATAGGTGGTTGTTAGGGTGATGTTACATGTTCCTTTGAGGATACTACATGTTCTGGGAGGTAAAGAAAGGACCCACATTCAATTCCTCGACTATTGTAAGTCGCTTTGGATAAAAGCGTCTGCTAAATGACTAAATGTAAATGTAAATGTAGAATTCTTACAACTTAATATGGAAGTGAACTGAAATGTAAAAAATTTAATTATAAACCAAAAATGTGCTATTTTGTTATAACTTTGACAACGTTCAAGGTTTACGTGAAGCTTTTTTTGTTTGAGTTAACATTAAACTGACCTCTCATTGAAAATAGTAATAAGTTGAATAAGTTGAATTTAAGAAAAAATTATGATAAAAAACACTCACTGATCAATGTTTGTATTGTTTTTGTGGTTTTTACAGTGTGGCGATCCTTTCAAAGAAGATAACATTGTAGTGCTGAACGGATCTAAAGAAGAGGTGGAGAAGCTGCAGAAAGATCTGGAGGAGCGCAGGTCTAAGGCCAAATCTGCCAAGGTAAAGTAAACGCAAGATATCATGGATTAAATCAATCTGAAATGTTTAAGGGTGGTGACTTGTAAGCGTGCACACTCTTCATAAACCTTTGACATTTCTGCCCTCAGAAATCAAAGAAAAGCAGAGACGCAAAGACCGTCAAGACAGATGATGCTACAGGTACAGAAGAATACAAAATCAACACGTGACACTCTTATCATATGAACATTGATGAGTTTATTTCAATCTGTGATATAGAGAAGCGTGTATGGTTCTAAGCCGTTCTGGGTCACTTATTACACACTGAATATATTCCTCTTTCATTGTCAGGAAACTCTGATCTCCAGAAGAGTTCCTCTGATTCTAAACCTGCAGTGAATGCAGTGAGTTCCAGTGAAAAACCCAGCGATGCAGGTACCTCACATTCCATTGTGGTTTTTATTTACATTAGATTTTCATGTGTATGCTGCCGTCCAACCGCTGCTGTGAACAACACACTAAACACCTTTATTAATCACCTCAAAAACACCCAGCACTCCAAAAAATATTTTATATGAAAACAAGTTAATGCAACAAGATAAAGAACTGTTACCAATTATGTAATCAAGATTCCGCTTAGATTTGTCAAAACCTTTTTTACGTCAGTTCTACACGAATGATAGTTGACACACGATTGGTTCTTGAAGTTATCAGCTTGCTTTGGATGAATGCATTTTTCATTTATGCGTTAAAGCTTGTTTGTGATTTTTTACCATCATACAGAGTGCTCATGGTTAAGATGCTGTTTTATCTTTGCTCATTCTGTCTGTCATCATTACCTTAAGCATGCTTATGTGTATTTGCAGAATTTTTTCTATAAAAGAACTAAAATGTACATCATTATTTAAACTTACAGCTAAAGCAGACTAGAGTTTTCTTTAGTTAAATATTTTTATC
Source organism: Triplophysa yarkandensis (assembly GCA_033220385.1). NCBI lineage: Eukaryota > Metazoa > Chordata > Actinopteri > Cypriniformes > Nemacheilidae > Triplophysa > Triplophysa yarkandensis. The sequence goes on along the minus strand of JAWHQN010000188.1, from coordinate 177,823 downwards.
GTGCGTTTTGAGTTAATTTTTGTTATATTTTTTAGTACAGGATATGTAGGACCTGTGGAAAATGAATTTGCATATGTATTTATCATTACATTTTTCGTGTCTCTCATGCTATAGTTAGTGCTTTACATTCATCAAACATCAGATGATAAACATGCATGTGATTTGTCATTGTTCTTCTTGATCTGTTATTGATCGTGTGACAAATGAACTGAAATGCAGAATTCTTGTTAAATCAGTGGGAAGATATTCTGATGATTTTCTCTTTTGAAGAGACAGTAGATGGCAGTAGAGGTCATGTTGAACAAATGAAGTTTGTTCAAGTTTGTTGGCAGTAAATCTAAAACATGAAACACTTAATAAACATAATACACTTCTTAAAAACAGCACGCATTCGACTAAGAAATGAGAAAATCATTTTACATTATTAAAAATGAGTATGTCACTCACAGTCAGCATGTGTTTAGCTATGTTCTTTTTAATAAACCAGACCATTAAGGTTCCTGGGAAACAAAAATGTCATTTATGTGAATAATCCAGAATAATGTTTTAAATCATGGACACTGTGGCTTATTGTTGTCTTCTGCTCAGCATCAGGACCCTCGACCTCTGGTGAAAGCTCTAAGCTGATAAAGACGCCGGCCGGACTCGCCACGGGCAGCAAGAGGTCCATTCAGGCCATGAGCGACAAATCTGAGATTTACAAATCCATCTTCACCTCTCACAGCTCCGCCAAACGCACCAAAGATCAGATATCTAACTGGGTCACACACACACCATACCACTTCTGAGTACACGATTTAGGGAACACCTCACTGAGAGCGCTCTCTAGTGGTCTGCAGAATTAAGAACATCATATTATCTCTCCTGGTATTCTCTTACTTTATACATTTTTCTTATTTTTGGTTTAAAGTCGGAATGAAAATCTTGGTTGGTTAAGGAGAAATGTGTACGTTTGTGTGTTTTTATTTTTTTCTATACTTTTAAAACTCGATTACATTCTCATATTAACGTTCTTGTGAAACAATATCTCTATTTCAAAATGCATTGATACATTCAGTTGTAGTATTCTGTTATAATGCATATTTGTAGGAAGAGATTTAAGTTGACCCCGCATATTTTTGACCACCAGGTGGCGGTACAGGTCTACAAAAACAACATTAAAATAATAATTGAATATTGTGTTTATAATCTTTAGTTTTGCATAAATTCTAATGTAATGATTGATGTATCTCTGACAGGTTAAGAAATAAAACCACATTCTTCAGCTTTGTGTTTGAATCTTGGTTTTTAATTGGTTGTGCATGATAAATCTAAAGTAAAACATTTTTAACAAGTAAAAATATACACTTAACATTGCATTAAGATTCTAAAAACACGTTTAAATGATACATGTGTTTAAGGGTGAGATTATCTGTCTGCAGATAATTGAAATTAGTTAGTTTTCAAAAAAGAAAACAATGATGTAAAATCAATTAACAGCTAAGAAAATATTCATAGATTAAATTTCAAAAATATAAAAAAAGAGATTTGCATTTTAATATATTTTTGAATTTCTCTTAGCTGTTAATTGATTTTACATCATTGTTTTTTTTTATAAAAAAAGAGATTTGCATTTTAATCTATTTGTATCTTTCCTTTGAGCTTTTAATTCATTTGCAATTAAATTCTAGGTTCCCAGGCACAAATCCTGGAAGTGTTGGGGATTTTTACAAAACAAATGAATATAACAAAAAAATATAATTTTAATTACAATAATATCATTTTAATTACAATAATAACTTTCTTAGCTAATTATGTTTGTTGTGTTATTATTTGGACCTCAGGTCAGTGCATGGTGTGATATTCCTGCAGGTGTTCTTGTGTTAAATTGAAGTGATATTGTGTAACAGAGTGCTGATGTGAACACTGATCATCTTTATTGATCGGAATGCTGCTGGAATGCTGCAGCCCCCCCCCCTACAGGTGTGACAGCAGGTCTGCGCATGCGCAGTGTTATCCTCAGTGTTCAGGTGAGAGATGCCAGCATTCACAGCTTCACTGTAGGGAGTCAACAGCTACCAAAGCAGATGTCTCTGCTGGAGAGGATAGATTGGCGGGTACGTGTTTACTTTTATTCAATTTATTCTGCACAATGCAATTATTATTAGCAACAAGGACACACACAAAATACACACACACACATTCTGTACATGAACACTTACTGCATCACATACACACACACATTCTGTACATGAACACTTACTGCATCACATACACACAATTACATATTCTGTAACTAAGGGAAAACTTATCTGAAGGTTTATTTGAGATGGTTAATCTGTAATGTGTTTTGGGTTATTTATTGTGATTATTATCACCATTAAACCTTTAGTAATTCTCTATATACATTAAAGCACTTATGGTTTATTCATCAGAAAGTGTAGCCCAAAGAAACAAACACATGATAATAAGATTATTATAATAATAGCAATAATAATGTAATAATTGCAGATTTTTTGTACCGTTGGGTGTGAAATCTTTTACCACCTGTTTGCTTTCTTCAAGTTGTTATTAGTGAACACTTCAAGAACTAAGTGTATATAATGTGTATTACTAGTAATAGTTTATCATTTTAAAACAATAATCAATAATGCAATATAGTATTTTTAATTGATACTTTTTTTAAATTATTTAACACACCCGTTTGGACAAAACTAACTTTTAAAAATATAAAAAAATTGATCTCAAAACTTCTTATACTGTATTTATTTTTTAAAAATAAAATATTAAAATGCTACAGTAACTATGGATATAAATTATTTGTTTTGTTTTATTAAATAAAAAAATATAAGAGGTGAAGTATATTAAATTAAATTACATTCGTCCAGCGCTTCACAAAGTGTTTAACATTTAAAATCTCTCAAACCAACAAAAAAAAACATTCTCAGATAAATCCATGTGTTGTGTTTTATTATTGAACATATTGATTTGTAATTTTAAAATCAATTTCAGCTATTTCCATAATAAACTTTATATCCTGGCTCATTTCGTTTGCGTCCCATTTATAAGAGATACTAACAAATTGTTTTAAATTCAGTCTAGAATTAAAATAAAACAATAAAATAACCAGAATGAGAAGACATTATAAACCCGTATTTTACATTAATGTAATTATGTCTGAGATGAAGATTTTATTTTATATTCAGATGTTTAAGAGTGTTGCATGAGTAGATGTCTCTCCACCCAAAATATCCCGAGGGTTGCAGTATTTGTCACAAAAGAAAACCTTCAGAGCAACATCCCATAAACAGTCATTAAGATGAAGATTAGTGAAGAATCGCAGCAGATTCTCACACAAGTTTTTAATCTCGAGTTAGAGAAAAGCGCAAACTCTTTCACAAACGAGATTAAAACAGCACAGGATTACATTTCATTCCCTGGGATTAGTGGAATTACAGACAGGTGAGTTTAATCTACGGGATTAAATGGAATTATCTACTTTTATTTCTTTTTTTATTTTTTTTATTTTATTTCGTCTTTTAATTTTATTTCGGGTTTCCGTTAATTCGTAACATTCGATTATGTTTAAGTGAATATAATATAATATATTTACATTAAGTTACATTTATTAATCACAACCCTTTATACAACGTAAAGCGCATTTAACTCAACATTAATAGAATTCTATTTAATGCACCTATACAATCCTTTAATTAAACTTTCAATTTATTCTAAGAAATTAAAAATACAATTGAAAATAATCTCTTTAATCAAAACAAGACATTAAACATTTATTTTAATCTTCCAAAAAAAAAAAAACATCGTGCAAGTTTTCGTCTGAGAAGCGTTTAATCTCACAACAGACGGACAGGACCGCTATTGGTCCGTCGTGCCGACGCATCGACCAATCAGCAGCAGATGCTGCAGGCACGTCGCTCCAAGACTCCGCCCACCTCCTCTTCATGCAAATATAGTAGTGAGCATTGCGTGAGTATTGTTGAGTATAGACTCGTGTGAGTAGAGTTCATGTGTCGGGCTGATGCTTAACTTGAGCTCGACACGAGAGTGTGGACCACAGAGGAACATCTCAACATCTGCACACATTCTGCATCTACACACACCACACACACACAATGTTGTGGAAATTAGCAGATAACGTCAAGTATGAGGATGATTGCGAGGTAAGACAACCACATCAACACAAAAACACACTTTTCACACTTCTACATCATCTTCAAGGACTTCCTGGAGGATTAAGTACAAACTTGGCTTTTAAAAGCATTATTTGTATGTAAAGTTTTTGAGAAGATATTTGGAAGAATGCACACGGACTTTAGGGTACACTTGAAGCGCGTGGGATTTAAGTGTCCTTAAGAAAACACGTTTTGTGCTTTCTTTTACACGATTTATTTATGTGAAATGTAGTAAATGTTTAATGATTTGAATGCATTATTTTTACAGTTTAAAGTAAATACATAAATATGATAAATGCGTCCTAATAATTCATTTACATTTCATGAAGTTAAAAATCGGAAAAATTCACGTTTTTATAATTCGTTAAATTTGTTTAGGAGGATTTATCACAGATTTTTATGCGCATTTTAAATTGCATTTCGTTTTTAATTTGAATGTGTGCGTTTGTTTGTGTTAAACTCTATAGAAATGAGCTGTCGTCACTTATTGTCTTTTAGTTTCGTGTACTGACATGAAGTTCTTCAGACAAGAGCAAATATCTTTACATTAATGCACAAATACAAATAAAACACGAGTTTATAATTTTACACAAAAATATTTAGAGAAATATTATTTATAATATTTATTATAAAATAATAAATAATATAACATTAATTATTTATGTGTTCCTTTCTATTAACATTTCTATTGGGATGAAAAATCTTTTTTTTTCTAGGAATTGTGGTTTTAGGAATTTAGGAATAGCCATGAACAATTGATTTGTGTATCTGTGGTATTTATTTAAGATTTATTTCCACTCTCTACATTTTTTGTTCATTGCTTCTCTAAACTAACTCCTATATCTGGCACCAGTGAGCATTAAACTCACATAAACACATTAATATTAAATTTGAAAGACTTGATTTTGATTGACGTTTATGTTTCTTTTAGCAGGACAGACATGAGGTCAGCAGTAATGGGAACTCTCGGTTACCTCACATTCCAGCCGTGAGCCAGCATCTCTACAGTCCGCCTCCATCTCTTTCTCACTCCGCCAGCTCAGACTTCCAGCCTCCTTATTTTCCTCCACCTTACCAACCTTTGACCTACGGTCAATCCAGCGACCCTTACTCTCACCTCGGCGACCCGTTTAATATCAACTCGATACACCAATCCACAGCATCAAACCAGCAGCAGTCATGGCCTGGGCGTCAGGGTCAAGAGGTCATCGGAGCTCACGGCCGCAGCGGCCTCGCCAGTCCCATTCTGGGTCTCGAAGGTTCGTCTGGGATGCGTCGAGATGTCTTCAGGAGACCAGAACTTCTTCCTCCACATGGAATCGAGTCCATGGCAGATAACATTGGCTTGCATGAGCTTGGGCACGGAATGGATGACGTTCAGGTGAGCTCACATTTTTAATGTTGGATCTTCTTAAATATTATTGGATTTACAAACCTGCGAATATTAATGCTTCTGTTATCTTACAGCACGAAAACGATCATGGTGTTGTCATTCCTGATCATACAGTCATTAAAAAAGGTTAGTGGCACTTAATATTTGTTTGAAACCTACAGACAAACTTGATTTAAATAACATTAATAAATAACTTCGTAAGAGATTATAAAAGTATAAAAGGCAAATCTTGTAAGAGGAATTAAGTAAATTATTATTCATGCGTGTCACACTTTTGTTAAATTGAAAAGTTATTTTGTGTGATGGTTTTGGGCCTCCGATGCCTAAACTCTGTATGTGTGAATGTAATTTGATCACTTTTAAAACCTGTTTAAATCATTTTCATTGTTAAATAGATGAATCATAATATCATTAAAGTTGTGGAAAGGTTTTTATTATCCTCACTATTTTCTTAATCAGATCTAAATGAATTTCAGCAGGAGTTTATTTGATCGATTAAGTCTCATATTTACATGCATCCCTACAAGTTTGTGTATTTATATTAGTGTGAATTTTCCTGGCAGATGCAAAGCATTCCGTCTGTTGTGAGCGAGGCTTAAGATGCACGTAAGACGTGTTGAGTGTCAGCGTGGAAAAAATCACTCATACTTGTATGAGAGCAGACGGTTCACGGTGGGCGGGTTTGAGGTGGTACCGGTTCATACATATATCACTAATCCTTAAGGTCATGTGGTCCGTTTTACTAATCCGGCTCTGATCCACTGCACTTACTGATGTGCTTCGGTATGAATAGAAAGCCAAAGGAGGAATTGTGTATAAAATGGCAGATGTTGTATCTGGAGCCGTGGATGTTGGGCAATCTTTAACACAGCGTGTTTGCTCAGAGAGTTGTGCTCTTTTGAACGTTGTCAGTTTGGAGTTGGACACACACAGACGTGGAGAAACAAGAATGAACTGTAGTCAGGGTGTGGCGGCTTTTAAACATGCATGGCTGCTTCAGTCATATGCTGTGACATGAAACGTCTTGAGCAAGCAAAATGGAGACGCTTTGCGAGTCTGTTGATTTGAGACGAAGTGAATGTTTTCCAGGATTGGACATCGAGCATCAACGCAACGTTGTTCGCATGTGTACTTGTGTAGTTTTGTTTATGGTGGATTTGAGGAGGAAAGCCTCTCACGCAACGCACCACCACGACAACCAAATGACATGAAAGTATGAAGCATTTGTTTCTTTTTATTAAAACTTTATTTGTTTTCTTATTTGCATTTTATAATTCACATATAGCTTTCAGTTTGAGCCACAATAATCCTGCGAATCCCATTTTAAAACCACTGCTTTACTGCATGCAAAGCGTAGTTTATGAGCTCTTGGTGTGATCCGTGAAATAGTGAAACATGAATAAAGAATTAAACAGCCTTAAAAGGGACTTACATTCACTCGATGTGAATGAATAGCAGATCTATTTCAGATTCTACTGTATATTTTTGAGGGCATCCGGTGGTCTTTGCTGTATAATTTACTGTTGTTTGGTGTGTTTTGCTCAAGAATGGATTGACAGATGTTGGTGTGTGTTTTCGTCAAGCAGCAATTTAGATTTTCTTCGGATTCACCTCGAATGTCTTTTTGAATGAAGGTCAACACAATAGGAGACATGATTGATGTGGTGGATGTTCTGCATCATATCACCATTTATGTCACGTGCTTGACTCATATTTATCCCATCATTTATGTCCTGTCAGCCTTCAATTTGAAAAGAGGGAGATAATATTCACTCTCTGAAGCTAAACTTAAATCTATCTTTTTACTTTGTGTTGTAGTGTCTCTGCCGAAGGGAAATGCGTTTGGAATTCCCTTTCAAAAGGAGCCGCTGATGGGCATGGTGTCCAATCCCACTGAAGTGTTCTGTTCTGTGCCCGGCCGTCTGTCTCTTCTCAGCTCCACATCTAAATACAAAGTAACTGTGGCAGAAGTTCAGAGACGCTTGTCTCCACCCGAGTGTTTGAACGCCTCTCTGCTGGGAGGAGTGTTACGCAGGTAGGCCGCTCACACACTCACACACACACATACGTTCATATCCGGATATTATTTTCCTCCCAGTTATTATTCGTAAAATATTGTAATTATGATATATTATTCATTCATCACAGTTGCATTTGTTCCACTCTTAGGGATTTTTGGTAAAAAAGCTTCTTATGTTCCAAAGAGTCAATATCTTTGTAGCTAAATCACTACTGAGAACAGTGTGAGAAAAAGATGAGAAAGAATTATTTAAAAAATAAAGATGGAAAACGGTTCGGGAATGTGTTTATTTTGATTAAAATAAAAAAAAATCTTTTTTTTATAAGATTCAAGAGATAGACGCTCAATCTCACATTTACATTTACATTTAGTCATTTAGCAGACGCTTTTATCCAAAGCGACTTACAATAGTCGAGGAGACAATGAAGCGGTAAATAGCCGATACAACAATAGATGAACAAGTGCTACAACAATGTTACCGAGAGCGAAGTTACAAAAGTTTTTTTTTTTTTTTTAATCTCTGATGATAATTTGAGAATAATGACAACATGCAACATACAGACTTTTGATTTATTTATGGATGAAATGGGATTCTTTATACGCCACACAAGCGTGCATTTGTCATATCATCTCTCTTAAATACAATGCAGCAGGTTTATGTCGGATTCCAAACAAGCATCTGTGGTCTGTGATTTTAATTTCATCACTTGACCTTTTGCCCCCCGTGTGCAGGGTTTGACATCTCAGTGGCTCTTTTACTGGGAACATTTTTAATTCCCCATGTGTCTGACTCAAACACAGATATTGGTTAAGTAGGTCATATAGCACAGGCGTTGAGGGGGATTCGGGTGGGGGGGCTTACAGATCTTACCCCACATGTAAAGGGTGATGTCTCCAGTCATGCATGTGACGACAAGCGTGGATTCTGTTTGTGTGTTTGCTTAGCTTCATTACAAACTCATAGCTTTGATATCGTACTGTTTCATGTGTCTTTTTATTCTCTAGGGAAACACAAGAATTAAAAGCGATGTGTTTACCCGCTTTAACAGACCTTTTCACATTCCCTTTAAATTATGTTACAATATCATTTTATAATAGATTTATACACAAACAATGCACGAGATCTTGAAGAAATAATAATCAGCAACAAGATTTTAGATCAGTCATGTTTAAAGGCTGAGTTTAGTGAAATGTCATTTGTCCAGTTCATTAATTTATTGCGTTCATGTTATTTTAAAGGGCAAAGTCGAAGAATGGCGGCCGTTCCCTGCGGGAGAAACTGGACAAAATTGGGCTGAACTTGCCGGCTGGCCGTCGGAAGGCTGCTAATGTCACCTTACTAACAGCTCTTGTGGAAGGTGAGCTACACCAATGAAATCACTGCTGTTTAATTGAAAATGAACACAGATCCAGTTTAAATCATTAAATCCATCAGTGTACTGTTCCTATTAGATTTCTTTTAAAGAATGTTGGGTTATTTAAAAACATGGTTGGGTAAAATACAACAAAGACGTTGAGTTTGCCCAAGTTTTACCCAACCATGAGTTGAAACAATCCAAAAGTTTTACACCAGTTTTTGTTCACAGAGAGAGTCAGGGGTGCACGGCCCTCCCCAAACTGATGCTTAAAATCACACAATAATACTCTTGAATGCTGTTGTTTGCTGTGGCATTAAGATTTTCTTCACTGGAATTAGCGTATGTAGACAAACCTGTTGAGTAGACGGGGGGAGCCGGCATACTTTTGCCCGTGTAGCATACTTAAACAGTCTTAAAGAGATTTACAAGAGAGTGTACATGTAAGCATTCTTAACATTTTCTGTCTTACTTTTACCTTTAGCTTGAGTGCAGTTAAACGTCGAGTCACAGAGTCATTAGCCATAAGATCACGAGTGAAATAACACCGTAGGCGATGGAGGACGCTTTTAGCTTTCTCTTAATGTCACACTAACGCGAACACGGGCTGGACGCGAGAGCGACATGACTGGAAGGCCGTGTTATTTACAGACCTTCAAAGCTGAATTAGGGCTTGTTATCACATGTTTGCTAGCCAAGAGGAGAGACTGACCTTAAAAGAGACAACTGTGAATAATGTGCAAGTCTATCAATAAGGGCCATTAGCTACCCCCAGCTACAGACGCTCATTAAAGATGAGCCGCGTGACTGCGAGAGAGAATCTATTCATCTGAATCCGTCTCACTGGCCCCCTTTGGCCCTCACAAGATTCTGTATGTGATACTGTTTCGAGTCAGCAACGGAGCTGACGTTGACTCATCTGGGTTGTACAGTCTTATGCTAAGTGAGTCATCTGATTCCCATCCTGTCCTGTCTGCAGGTGAGGCCGTGCACCTGGCCAGAGATTTCGGGTATGTCTGCGAGACCGAGTTTCCTGCCAAGGCCATCGCGGACTACTTGGGTAGACCACACGTTGAACGCAACGAGATCAACTCTCGCAAAACCATGCTGTTAGCGGCCAAGTGAGTAACCGTTTGTTCTTCCCAAATCATGTAAGACCAGACGCTGGAAGCATTAGGCTGGCCAAGCCCATTTTGATAGAGCCAAGTCATCCAATCCTCTGTCCACACCTAATAAAGTCCATTATTGTTCTTGTGAGAAAAAAACGCCACGCTCTAATACTTTGACTGGTCATCTAATCTTGCAGGAATATCTGTAAAGAGTTCACGGATTTGCTGACTCAGGACCGCTCACCCTTGGGAAACTCCCGGCCGGCACCCATCCTCGAACCTGGGATCCAGAGCTGCCTGACTCACTTCAGCCTCATCACCCACGGCTTCGGCTCGCCGGCCATCTGCGCGGCCATGACCTCGCTGCAGAACTACCTCAACGAGGCGCTCAAGCAGGTGGACAAAATGTACGTGAGTTCTAGCGGAGACCCATCGCAGGCCTCCTCCGACGGCACCAATAAAGTAGACAAGATGGACAAGCACCGAAAGTGACACTTGTCGGATAGGACTGTTTGAAATCAAGTGTATTGCGGAATCGACTCGTTCCTATCGTAGATTCTGTTGCCGTTTTGCTTTTTCCCCCCAACGTCGAGGTTAAGCTTAAACTCAATGCCCTCTTTCACGTCTTCCAGCACTTTTTTCTCTGCAAAGACGTAAACACATTTCAAATGTAGCCTTCGTGAGAAGCGAGCCCTGAAGTTCCTCGTCGGCTAATCCCCGCAGGGCCACAGCACGAGCGATGTTTCAGACGAGCATCGGGAAGTTGTCTTCTCAGAGGGGAACCGCAGAGAGGAAGTTGTTGCGTTTCCAAAAGACACCATTTCAAGAGTTAAAGTGGATTTTACGACGTTTTACCGCCAACCCGGGAGGCGGAAGTTTTTGTGCGTGGTGCTGCACCTCCTGTTGGACTTACCGTGGATGTGATCTTCCAGACATTAGAACACTCTGCTTCAGATGCAGTGTTATTATTGTTCTGTTTGTGTGAGTGTGTGTGTGTTATTGTGGATGTACGCGATTGCTAAACAAACCCACCTCCAGTGAAGCATCGCGGAGATATAAATCCTTCATCTGGGATGCAGTGGAGATGAATGTGATGTGATGATATCAGACATCCTGCGGTCGGGTGTGCATGCGTGTGTCTGTCGACCTTGTTTGCGTGTCTTCTTCATGCCTCTACGTCAGACAAGAAGTGAAATGTTCCTTTTGTCCTTCCCTGATGTAAATATTTTCTAATTTATGTTGTAATTTAATGGGATCTGTAAATATTGGTACAATTTTGGTGTTTGGTTTCACTTTTCAAAGAACATGTTAAGCTTTTATAAGGGGGTTGTTTTTTATCATATAGCGGTTAGGCTACGGGATTGATATTCTTAAATGTGTAACGTTGGTGTAAAGCTGCAGATGACATACAGAATAAAACGCAACACTCTTTATTTTTAATGGCCCGTTTGTGACGACGAGTTGTTTATGCGTTCTCGTGCCGCCGAGGCATGTTGGACATGGCCAAATCATGTGTACAAAGATTTCATTTTGACAAATAAACGGCAAAACTTCTCACACCAAGTAGTGCTGTTCATTATACTTTATGTGAGTAGCTGAAACCAAGTGTTTGTACCCGGATTACAGGTCCAGTCTTAATCTGTTGTTGTTTGTCGACCATTCCCATCGCGGCGCTTATCTCGAATTAGCGTGACAGCGCGACGGTAACGATGCTTCAGTTTCCTCCTGTCGCTTTTCATATTTAAATGTTCCACTATAAAATTGTCAATGCAGGGATAGAACTGTTGAGTTACGAGGCCAACGTCAGCATCAATCTTCATTATTAATAACACGTGCTCGCTCACACGTCCAATCCTTTGAGTGCGTTTCCCACTTTGAATAAACCAGCAGATTCAGCTGTGTGATATCTCCTGACACACAGTTATCTCATCTCTTTATCAAAACCATCAACTCTCTTTAAGCCGGTTCTCACAACATCTCTGAAAATAGTGGTGGGGATGATGTGCGTGTGTGTGTGTGTGTGTTGAGTGAGTGACTCATGCAACATAACTGACAGCCGCACAAGTGCGAGCATCTCCCTCAGAACCTGTTGAACCAGATGTGTGACTTTGGAAAGCGCCCACAGTTGCCTCTAACCGCCCGAGCGTCCTTCAGTTCTTCTTCTGTCAGAAATGAAAGCTGAGACGCCGCACTTTATGCTTTGATGGCGGGCTTTGGGTAATTGTCGTGTTTCCTCGTGTACCTGTGAGACGCAGATACAAAGAAAGCACGTGTGTTAAGTTGTGTCCTCTCAGGGCGGTCACATGATGATCGGAACGCACGGAAGGCCTTATGTGACGGTTCCGTGTCTCTTTAAGGAGATGAACGCTGAAGATGGCAGCTTACATTGGCTTCCAACCAAATCTGAAAATGGCAACTAGTGAACTTAATTAAAAACACGAGCAGACAAACACAGAGTTATTAACGTCCGGCTGCCGTGAGAAACATTAACCCTATACGTTATCCTTTCATGTAGCTTATGTGTATGTTTAAGTGTATATAGATTTTTTTCTGCTCACCCGTAATCAAATTGACGAGTTAACGGATCTAGTGACAAACAGTTATAGTATTTTATATTCTTAATGTTATTCATTGTTATGCTTTAAGGGCTTTTACACAATAAAAGGACAGTATAGAGCTGAAAAGAATGTGTTGGATAAAGAGGGAAAGCGGTTCATTAAAGTAGACGAGAATATTAAACTTATTTCACCCATAACCACAGGGCTATTGAAGCTGATATTTATCCTCAGATGAAATAAAAACTAGATCTTGACATTTGTAAAGATCCTGTGAGAGGGGTTACTGTGTTGCTAGGGGGTTGCGAATGGTTGCCAGGGTGTTGCATAAGTCCAAATATCAAAAGTTTGAAAACCGCCAGTCTGATATTTTGTTCTCTATATATTTGAATATAGGTGAAACTTTAGGTTTCGATTGTAAGAATAAGTAAATCAAAAACTGAACAATAGAGATGATCACATCTGTTAGTACACACCCTGCAGGACATGGTATGAATATTAAGTACGACTCATAATACTAACAATATTATTTGTCGATATTTAATTTAAATCAATTCTTACGACAACATTTAATTGAAATATATCTTTCATGGTATTTAATTTCTAAATACAATTAGTTTATGAATATGAATGAAAGTGAATCCATCAGACGTGTCAGATGCTGCAGGCGAGAGATTCATGCTTAAGCTTTACCACATCGTTCTTGTATTTTTGAAATCCTGGGGCTATTTATATAAAACAGATCATTTCCGTCTGACGTAACCACAAATAGTAACCCGGTTAGTTTTGTGACACTTTCCTGCCTTGTTTTCAAGACGCGTGACTTGAGAATTCTTGTAGTCTGGCTTGGATTAACTGTCATCTGCTGCGATGCCGCTGATAGAAACTTTAAAGCGTCATGTTTCTCCTGCACTCTTTCCCTGATGTTCATGTGTCTTTTCTAATGTGCATTATGAATTCCTAAAACACGAATAAAGCCTTTATTAATAAAGCATCTTAATGATAAATTATTATATAAAATAAAAAGAAATCCAACAAAAATGTAATTCTTAAACAGAAAGATGTTTGCCTGAAAGGATAGAAGAATAATGTGCTCAGTTAGACGAACATTTTGTTAGTATAAATCGTCAAATGAAGGATAACTACAATATAATCTTGTATGTTCAGATAATTATATTGTAAAAAAGAGTATATATTTATTTTGAAGTGCCGTAAGATCATGTCGGCCTGTCCGTCTTCGAGTATTTCTGCGGGAATATTACAATCTGTTTTCACCCCTATTATCAGACCCCCCTCACCCTTCTCAGCACATTTCACTAATTATCCTCAGCTATTGCTAACCAATCCAACAGCAGACAACAGATGTCAGGATTTCTGAGGAAACTCTGAAGATCTCGGAGACGAATCAACCAAACCTTCCTGTGTAAGATAGTACTGCACACATTACCAGACGCATCCGGCGTAATAACAAGCATGTGTCTCTCTCTCTGTCTGTCTGAACTGAAACACAGCCAGTCCTGTTTATTCTTCTATAATACACTAAACAGCATTAATGAAATCAAGCTGCTCCGATCCTTTCTTCAGCTCTGTGCTGGAGGCCTTTATTTTACATTCCTTTTATCTACAACAAATGTCCTTGTGTCCAAGAAACACTGCTTTCTTGAGATTTTCTATTCTTTTCTTTAAAAATCTGTAAAACAACCTTGTGTAAAACAATAAGACCTCTAAGAGAACATGTCTGGATTTAAAAAACATTTGGATTAAATTTAGTTCAATATGAAGATATATGAAGTATGAACAGCAATACAACCTTCAGTTTTATATTTTAACAGAGGTGATCATAGAGAAACAAACGATCTTTAAAGATGTAAAGGAGAGAAATGAATGAGAAAGATAAAGGATGTTCCCGTGTCGTTAAAGATACAGATTGTGTTCTGTAGCAGCGGTCAGTTTTAATCCCACACGCTCATGTGGACCATATGCTGGATTCTCGCCATCCATGGATGCTTCTTCAGTCTGGACGGTCTGATGTGAATGACTGACATTAAAACACATGTTGTTGTGTTGATACTTTAGTGTTTGGTAATTGTCATTCTGAACTTGTTTGACCTCAGGACGCAAAAGAAGATATTTTGAAGTGTGTTTAAGATCAAGTATGAGACTTCCATTTTATGAACACAAAATCACTGAGACATTTCTCAAAATATACTATTGTGTTCCACTGTGGAAAGAGTCATATACCGCGAGGTTAAAGAACTGTTTCATAAGATATATAAGGAGAAAACTGAGATCAGTATTACTTTCAACTTTATAATTCAGCTGTAGAGCTGTATTCTTATATCAAGAAGTTTACAGTGATGAATGAGCAGGTTTGGGTGTGTTTCTATGCCGTTATTTTGTTCTATTTTAATGTAATTTGGCATTTATCAGGTAGAGTTTCACATAAGCTCGTATTGGCAAACCTCCCAGTAAAGAGAGCGTGTGTAACTGGAATTCTGTTGGTAACAAAAACAGACGGGAACATGTAACGTCTGAACCTGGTTTCATTATTATTGATCTTGTTCATAAATTACCTGTATAGTATATGTCTATTCCATTTAAATACTACTTTCATATATCTAATTATGACATGATGATTAATAGATCAGTCAAACAATTCTTTTCCCCTTTAGTAATATTTCTGTAGGATTTGTATTTTCAATCGTCACATTTTATTCTGGGAATGTACAGTCAAACTTATCTTTTGGGAATTTAGAAATATTTTACCAAGTGGCTCATTTCTACGAATTTGCACATTGTGATTCATACAAAAAATGTATAATAATTATAAAAAAGAAGCTAAAGCCCCACCCCCTAAACATAACATAACGAAGCAGATTGTAGCAAAATGTAAGAATAAGAATATCCGAATTTATAGGAATTAGCCAAATTGAGTAAAATTGTTCTATTCATTGTGGTGAGACTGTGTTGGTAACTTTGAGATCCATATGTGTGTAATGTTGATTCGGGGATTCCCGAGCCATCTCTGTACAAGTGCATGATTCCACAGTCATCGTCAGGAGAAAGACTAGTTTAGGAAACACAAAGACAGAGAGAGAGAATCAGCAATGCCTAAAGGCACAGACTAGTCTTCATGGTTCACCTAAAGGTAAAAGTCATTACTCGCCCTGCCATCTCCATCCAGCTGTCTTGCATGGCTAAAATAAGGTCTGGAGGGCTTCCGTCTTTCTGCTGATAACACACAAATTTGGAAGCAGTTAAGTGGAGGAAAGACACAGAGATCTGAATCTGAAATGAGCTGGTGTATCGCGGATCGACAACATCCGGTTTATTCATAGCGTGAATGTTCAAGCGATCAGTGATCAGTGATTATTGATCTGTCATGTGGACAACCCTGAGCACGGTTTGAGACATTGTTGAGATATTGAATTGTAGACAAGGGACTTGTGAGATAAATCTGATCTTTACGGGAGAAATATCTCAGAAGCAGAAGACTCGAGTTAAAGGTTTCCAAACGCTGTACTGTCATTAAAAGACATGACCGAGGTCTTCTTAGTGATTTAAACTTGATATTGATGTTTCTTTAACTGAACTGTAAATGTCATTGATCCGTGCCAGCGCGGAACATCATGTGGCCTTTCTGGGATTTCCGCTGGGAACCGTTGGAGTTTTATTGGAGATCCGTGGTGTTTAAATCACTCATGTGAAAACTAGAATTAGCATTGACTTTAAAGTATCGCTGTCTCCTTAAAGCTCTCACAATAAACAAAAACAACAAATAAGCACTAAAATATGCCATCTGGTGCTGTAAACATGCCACACTTTGTCGAAAACCTGGAATGAATCTTTCAGACATTAAGCGTTTCCAGTCGTGAG
The DNA here is from genome assembly GCA_033220385.1 of Triplophysa yarkandensis. Taxonomy (NCBI): domain Eukaryota; kingdom Metazoa; phylum Chordata; class Actinopteri; order Cypriniformes; family Nemacheilidae; genus Triplophysa; species Triplophysa yarkandensis. Next base: position 161,343 of record JAWHQN010000188.1, on the reverse strand, counting down.
TGAATCATCGCTCAACCGCACTCATTTCCTGTATGTGTTTATCTGGAGGGGGGTGATAGCTGTCCGGACTTGTTTTCAGCACAAAACTGCGTGGAAAGGGGCAGGGATATGTTAAACCTCGTCAAAGTTTGTTTGGAAGAAATTGATAAAGGATCAAAAAAAGTGAAATCCAACCGAAACTGATGACATCACGTGAGATTTTAAGAAATATCAAATAAAAAGAATCAATTTGTAGAGAGCTGGTGCTTGAAAGTCAAACCATGATGTTTGGTTTCCATCAGAGAAATGCAGAGAGCTTATATACATCATAAACAGTAAATGTATATGTTGTTCATCAAGCGAACAGTAAAGCGTATCTGGTAGGTTTAGATCTTTCATTCGTGTTGTGTAGAAATGACATCCGGACTGCAGGTGTACGGTCAGGACAGTGCGGTGGTGAGGTGAACTATAGCATAGATGTATAGATGTCTGGGGTTTACTCTGGCTTTCTTTGCCTTTTGTTTTTGACGTTGTATCAGACGGCATTCCTCAGTAAAGATTTCTGGCAGTAGAAGACGAACGCTGTCAAAAAGTCTTCATGTCACGCTGTCAGATGGGTTCTGTCTTTACAATAAAATGGATTTGTTCATTTAATCTGTCAGAATGATTCTTCACATCTGTGTTCACATGTCTAAATAAGAGGAATAATGTAGCGCAGAAGAATAAAAAAATACGTGTGTTCACCGTCACATTGTTTCAAATGTGCCTGAAGTTTTGTCATGTTTAGACATTTGATGCATATGTCTATATGGCTAATGCATTTAATAAAACAAATGAACAATATTATCACCGTAGTAAAACCACGTGTTTATCCATATACATTATTATTTGGATATCCAGAGTTTCACAACAAATAGCATAGTCTTATTGCTGTCATTCTAACATTCTTCGAAATATATTCTCTGTGTTTAAAGGTGGGGTTGCTAATTTCTTGTAGCCATTGTTTATAATCAGTGTGGCACAGTGGTAAGAGCATGGCGCTAACATTCAATCAAGGGTTCAATCCCAGAGATTGCACATTCTCAGAATAAAAAGTATAATGTAGTGTAGGTCGCTTTGGATATAAGCGTCTGCCAAATGCAGATATGTATAATGTAAATGATCAAATCATCAAAATAATCACCCCCTTACCCCCATCTTAAGCTTTCATCGGCGCTCAGGGAACTGTTGACTGGCTACAAGATTGTTTAGGTACAAACTCAGTTGGCTCAAGCAAAATTCAGAAACATTTCAATTGCTTTTATTGGACAAAGTGCAGTTAAGTTTTAAATGGATGGAAGAATATAAGGGTCAGTATACTGTTATATTTTTGAGAAAAGATATTTTAAAATGTATCTCGTGTATGACACAGTAGATGCACAGATAGAGTTCACAGTAAAGCACTGTTGTGGATCTGTTACGCTGGTGAAAAGTTTGAACCCACTTATTTTGCATGAGTGTGTGTGAATAGACCAGCATGCATCTGTGCTGGATAATAGACACAAACACCCGTGCAGATGGAGAGCGAATAGCAAAGTACACTTACAGATAGAAATCAGAAGACAGTTATCCAGGACCACAGCTTGTGTGCAGAAGGATGACATGAGATAAAAACACATCTCATTAATATCTCATGAGAGAAACCCCTGTGACCATCATAACCCCTATCGTTTCTGTAAAGCTCTTCTGTACTTGTGGTGTCATTTTAAGCCTGACAGCGAGTGACTAAATGATGAAAGAATTTTAATTTTTGTTCAACCGTTCCCTTGAGTGAAGTTTCAAAGTGTGTTGAAATCATTTGTCGTTGGTACGATGGGACAGCGTAAAGCAGCTGTCAGTTCTTCTCGTCTTTTGTATGTCAATGTCACACTTCTTCTGTATCAAGTTAAGACAGTTACTATGAATATAACAGCTACCGTGGTAAAAGCCCAGAGAAAAGACCAGAAATTCAGGTTTAGAGACGTCTGGAGTCCCTCCCAGTGCGACTTTCACAGTTGTGTGTGTGCAGGTTTGTGTGTGTGTGCATGTGTGTGTGTGTGTGAGTCTGTGTGTGTGTTTTATGCATGTGTATTTGTGCATGTGTGTTTGTCTGTGTTTGTGTTTGCGTGTGTGTGTGTGTGTGTGTTTGTCTGTGTGTGTATTTGCATGTGTGTGTGTGTGTGTGTGTGTGTGTGTGTGTGTGTGTGTGTGTGTGTGTGTGTGTGTGTGTGTTTTATGCATGTGTGTTTGTCTGTGTGTGTGTTTGCATGTGCTTGTGAGTGTGTGTGTGTGTGTGCATGTAAATGTGCATTTGTGTGTGTGTGTGTGTGTGTGTGTGTGTGTGTGTGTGTGTGTGTTTGCATGTGTGTGTGTGTGTGTGTGTGTGTGTGTGTGTGTGTCTGTGTGTGTGTGTGTTTTATGCATGTGTATTTGTGCATGTGTGTTTGTCTGTGTGTGTGTTTGCATATGTCTGTGTGTGTGTGTGTGTGTGTGTGTGTGTGTGTGTGTGTGTGTGTCTGTGTGTGTGTTTTATGCATGTGTGTTTGTGCATATGTGTTTGTCTGTGTGTGTGTTTGCATGTGCCTGTGTGTGTGTGTGTGTGTTTGCATGTGCTTGTGTGTGTGCGTGTGTGTGTGTGCGTGTGTGTGTGTGTGTCTGTGTGTGTGTGTGTGTGTGTGTGTGTGTGTGTGTTTGTGTGTGTGTGTGTGTGTGTGTGTGCTTGTGTGTGAGTGTGTGTGTGTGTGTGTGTGTGTGTGTGTGGGTGTGTGTGCATGTCTGTTTGTCTGTGTGTGTGTGTGTGTGTGTGTGTGTGCGTGCGTGCGTGCGTGTGTGTGTGTGTGTGTGTGTGTGTGCAGGTAAATTCACCTTCTTTCATGTTGTGAGGATTCTCACTGTCTTGGGTGTGAGAAAAAATCCAACTGTCCAAACGCGGTGACTCACTCATTTATTCAGACACTTCATGGGTTGAGACATACATACAGGAACAAGGTGTGCTGTTTTTTTGGCAGATGTTTGAGTGAAAGGCACAGATCGAGGGTTGGGAGAGCAGATTTCTGGGAGGTGGTGACACTACGCGGAAAGGCAGATCATTATTTATGTTTTTTCTGCGAACAATTACACAGTTGTTCTGCAATTACTAAGAACTTGTACTTGTCTTTACATTTTCTTATAATAGAATTAACATATGAAAGACTAATTCTTGATATCAATGATTTAAACATCCCTTAACCCAAACTATTAAACTAAAGCCTGATGGAGGACTCAACACAAAAGCGAGGTGCGATGTCACATTTCTAAATTTATGATTGTTATAAAAAGGTTAACTGAAATTCTCATGGGACTTTTTTTATATTACGACAAATATGATTTGTGTACATCTGCACGATGTGAATCTTGGAGTTATTATAAAGACCAAAGGGCATGAATAAATTAATTTGGATCCTTACACATTAGCCACCATTTAAAAAAGGCATGAAGTGCATTAAACTAGAATTTGTCTCTGAATTCTCTAGAAACCACATAGCAACACCCTAACAACCGTCCTCAAGGTTCTCATGTCACAGCAGTGTTTACACACTCCAACTGCATTCTCTCATAACTCTTGGAGTTTATGAGCGGCCGTGTTTTCAGTACTTTGTTGTAAATAGCAGCTGAAGTATGCAGCCTGTGAGTCGATCGGGATCTCAAGCTGTGACATGTTTTGCTGTAGTCTGCTGAATTTACAACAGTAGGTTTAATAAAGCGCGATGCGTAACCCTTTACAGGCAACATGAGGAACGCAAAGCTCTTTAATCTCACTTCATTAACCCGAAGGATCTGCAGAATGAGAGAGAAGAAACTTCTCCGGATGTCTCTGAAATAAAGAGGCGTCAGGTGAGGTTTAATCCGGGATCAGGCTGTAGCTGATGAACTTTAAATGAAAGTGAAATGAGAGAGGATACACATTATCCATCCATGAGCGTCACGGGACATAGGTGAGACGTCCATCCGTCCATCCATCAACATTTCATAACTCACGCTAAATAAATCACTGATATTTTGTGGTTTTGATCACTTGTGCTCACTGTTTCAAAACACAAATATTTCATAATAAATGACAATCAACAAGATAAAATCAACAGTTCACAAGAATGACATTCCATTAATTCCTTACAGCTAGGTTTCATTTTTTCTGTATTTAGCTTACACATGCTTAAAATATTTCACACCCAACGCACTTCAAGCGACACAATGTTGATGATGTATTCTCAGATTGGTTGTTTATTTCTATGCAGTATTGTTGTTTGGATGATCTTTAGTGTTTAGAAATCAGGGTTTGGTATGAAAGCTCATCTGACAGACTGTTTTGTGTTCTTGGCCTACAAGCTGAAGTAACACAAATCCAGTGAGAGACAAGAGATGTTTAAAGCCAACTAAAACTATGTTCCCAATGTACTCAATGTACTCAATGTACTCAATGTGTGTGTGTGTGTGTGTGTGTGTGTGTGTGTGTGTAAGTGTGTGTGTGTGCGTGCATGCGTGCGTGCCTGCGTGTGTGTGTGTGTGTGTGTGTGTGTGTGCATGCTTGTGCGTGTGTGTGTCTTTGCTGTATTTGTGTGTGTGCTTGTGCGTGTGTGCGTCCTTTCTCTTGTGCGTGTGTGTGTGTGTGTGTGTGTGTGTGTGTGTGTGTGCGAATGTTTGTGTGTGTGCGCGTGTGTGTTTGTGTGTGTGTGTGTGTGTGTGTGTGCGTGCGTGTGTTGGTGTGTGTGTGTGTGTGTGTGTGTGTGTGTTGGAGGTGGGGTGAGGAGGGGGTGTGGAGGAAGGCAGAACGGCAAGGCCTGTAGGTTGGTGTGTGTCGGAGGGAGCTGCATGTATGCGCGTAAACAACCTGCGGCCAACAGGAGTCATTCTGAGAAATATTTATCTTTACTGGTAATGCAAAGAGGCAGCCGAAGCCTTTATCTGCCCCTCAGCCATTTTCACCAAATCCTGGATGATCGGAGGGGTGGGCAAGAGGGCGAGAGAGAAAGGACATTAATGGAAAAAATGACAAAGGCATCATGTATCATTGGTATCTTTTTACAATTGTGATGATTTTCCAATTTAATTATGATAATGAGAGAAAACATGAACCTCATTGAAGAGTTGAATTTTGTTCACATATGTAGTAATCTTTTATCATCTGTCATGTTATAAGTTTAATTCAATGTGAATTTGTTTTCTAACAGTTTTACATTTAGTAAATATTACACAAGGTTATTGCAATGGTGATACTATGGATGTTTAAATGCTTGTAGCGCGAATCTGCAGCAAACAAAAATATAAAAATTAAATTAAATATTTAATATACGTTACATATTAAAAAAAACTTTTATTAACAAGTATTAAAATACTAAAGCCCATATTGCCCACACAATCTTAAAGACGAATTATCAAAATGTAACAAAACAATTTGCCAAATTGTATTTAAATGTCAAATTGTTGAGAAGGTCATTGTGTGTCAGATGTGAGTGTTAAGTATAAAAATGATTGTAATTTATACCTTACATCATACTTGTTTAAAGAAACTGATGGATGTTCAAATTAAAAGAGATATAATTATATGAAGATAAGGGAACACTGGTGAAGGGTTTAAAGTGGATGCTCAGTGTCTGTGAGGGTGAAGATCATAACCCAGGGTAAATGTGTGTGTGTGTGTGCGTGTGTGTGTGTGTGTGTGTGTGTGTGTGTGTGTGTGTGTGTGTGTGTGTGTGTGTGTGTGTGTGTGTGTGTGTGTGTCTTTTCTGACACTCAAGATCCTTTCGAGATCCACAAATGCAGAATCATCTGCAGAAGTTTGTTCAGTTGGGATTGTAACATTAATTAAATAACACAACGACATTTGACAGCAGATATCAGAAGATATTAGAAGCATGTATATAAATATACATAGGTTATGCAGTATATATAATGTTAGGGGGATGAATATCTGTAGATGCAGTGCCTGCGGTGGAGATGTTCTTTATATGGGTTTAAATCATGTCAGAATATAGAATTCTCTTATTACAACACATGAGGTGTGAATAAATGTGAATTAATACAATTATCAGGATTTATAGAAATGTGATGACAAAGGTTCGTTGAGAACTCTTCTACAACTGTCTTTTAATGGATATATTAATGGAAAGAATTCCGATTGTGTTTCTCAGGAGACATATCTGAGATGATTATGAGACATTATGTTTTCTCTTCATGAGAATGCACAGAGATATTAAAGAGATCTCATGTGTGTGTTTTCCATCTCAGGAGTTTGTGTTCCATATGTTCGGACACACAGGCATCAGTGTCACACAGACTGATGGGTATTATCTCAAAAACATGATTATAATTATTCGACAGTTTTAATAATTAAGTTCTAAATCAAACTACACGTGACAGTAAAATTATTCCCTAGTAATTATGAAATGTTTTTAAAAAATTGGATTCTTTTTTTATTTGGAAATGAATATATCATCTTTCAAAGATGCATCGAGTATGACTTGAAAGTAAAATGAGTTGTGCTGGTGTTTTCTTTAGTAAGTGTAAATATGTGGTAGGTGTACAGTACTGGTGACAGAGATGTGTGTTGAGAGAGAGAGAGAGAGAGGGAGAGAGAGAGAGAGAGACCTGTTAAGACACGCTGGGTTTTTACTGCAAGTAATGGAAGATTCACACACGCGCACACAAACACACGCACACGCACAAGCACACACTTTGATGAACCGAGTTTGGGATATTTTGTTGTTTTATATTCTCTTCATTAGACTTTATGAGGGTAGTTAACGATGAAAGATTTTGGTTTGCACAATGTAAAGTTTATGTTTAGTTTGTGTAGATAAGACACACATTATACAAGTCTCTTATGCTCTATGAGTGAAGAAAGACACATTATGCAAGAGCCCTTGGTGTTGGAAGGGCAAATTACATCGCTGTCTCTTTCCATGAACATCACATTGTCACACACACGACCGTCCTTCCCCAAAGCTCACAGTAACCTCACACACTGCACACTGCACACACACACACACACACACACACACACACACACACACACACACACACACACACACACACACACACACACACACACACACACACACACACACACACACACACACACACACACACACACACACACACACACACACACACACACACACACACACACACACACACACACACACACACACACACACACACACACACACACACACACACACACACACACACACACACGACACACACCCCACACACAGGCTTGAAGAATTTGTTCCAAATCCTAGTGAACTACATAGATAGCTGCCTTTAAAATCTGCATCCTATTTGAAATGAAACGTTTAAATGTAGTACACAACACAGTGTAACATGTGTTGTACAGTTGTCAGTGTTTTGCTTGGAAGTTCCTTACATTTACATTTATTCATTTGGCAGATGCTTTTATCCTAAGTGACTTACAGTATAATACAGTATACATCCATCCCTGTAGAGTAAACAGGTGTAAGATGTCTTCAAGAACACTTCAGTTATTATCTGCTGACACTGAGATTCAAACCAACAACCTTCTGATCACAAGTCCATCTCTCTAACCACCGGACCCCGACTGACCCCATTACTGCTTAAAATATTAATATAGCTGCCTCGACGGCACCTTTTTCTATGACATTTCTTTTTATTATAAGCTTTCCCATTTCTTCCGAATTATAATCTGTTCATACAAGCAGAAGCTCTTCAATGTTTTTATACTTTGAGAGAAGACAGACTGTTGACTGTCCCAAGATGACACATTGATTCGTCTTAAGCATGTGAACACACTTATCCAGTTTAGAAATGTTTTCTATCCAACAACATGACAGTTTGCTACTTTTTGTAACCTCTTGCGTCACTTAAGACATAAAAAGCACCAATACTGTCTAATAACATTGATTAGACAGGCAGGTCTGCTTTAAACATATGAAACATCGGGGTCAAGATTAAAGAAGAGTTGATATTTGGTCTCTCCATCAATCCCTCGCGGCTATAGAAACGGTGAAGATTCATTAGTGAAGTAAATGAGTTTCCCAGAGGAGTTAAGCCACACCCCCTGCCGCAGGACGTGCACTCAATTAGATCTAAATGGGGCACTTTTAATTGAATTATCATTACGGTCTGTCCCCATTATTCTCATCACATCGTCCTCCATCGTGTTAGATGTCCTGCCGCCAGCGACAGGCCGTGAGCTTATTGTAAGACAAGACACACGTACATGATCTGAGACACACACACGTACACAATCATAGAGAAAGTAAAAAATAACATTGAAATATTAATAAATGTCATACTAAAATGTCAGTGAGAATATAAGTGTTTGTTGAATGTATAGATATGTATCTGAATTCAAACAGTAAGTTAAGTTCCGTTTTTATTGGTTTGATTCTCAATGTGGAGCGTCAACATTAGTTTTATTTAAATACATGACACTCCACACACACACACGCACACACATAGACGCATACACACACACACAGATGCAGGTTTGAACGTGTTCTCATTCAATGAGATGAAATCTTATGTTTCTTCAGTCTAGTGTTGACTGACAGCTGCTCGACCGAAGGCCTTTCTGTATGTAAACTACTGAAGACAAGAACGAACAGAAAAATGGATATATGTTCAAATTCAGACGTTTGAACTGAAATCTAAAACTGAAAACAATCATCTTGAGCCAAATGAAGGAGAAATGGTTGGGTTCATATTGAGATCTTTAATTACACGGACATGAGTAATCTGAGCACTGTTTGAAACATTGGTCTGAAACTCTAACTCTTTCTCATGAGAAATACTCAAGACAACTCTCCATTTAATCTCATTGATTGTCTTGGAGAAATGTTTGAGAAATTAAAGAGCAGTTCTCATGTTCACACTGAGCGATGCGTTGAACCCTATATATTTATGAGCTTGTGATGTTAATCTTATTAATGTAACGTTAGGAAACCAACACGCTAATCTTTATTTAAAAAGATAATTCACACAACACAGTGCGTCTCTCCACATCAATCTCTCAACTGTCGGTGGCACACTGTGTGATGTTATTTTAGACGTTTGTTCCTCTCTGCGGTGTTCCGCCGTGGCCGACAGTCCGTCTGCTTTCTCTCTCCGACATCTGCAACTGATCTCCAAGCGAGCAGAGATTCTCATGGGGAGAGAGAAAGCAAAAGAGAGAGGAGGAAAAAAGCCGTTTACAGCACACGGATACATCCTGTCCTAATGAGAGCCTAACATATGTCCCAGCGGGACGGAGCTGTAGAGAGCGAGAGACAGAGGACACATAATGGAGGAAGGGGAGGTTTGGCTCATAGTTTTAGGGCTTTGCAGTGACCCCTGCCTATAGACGCTTCTCATTAGCTTAAGCGGGAAGCTTGTTACCTCACTAATCGCAGGAGGAGCGTGCAGAAAGACCAGGAATTTACTGCCAGCTTTTTCCCTCATCAAAGGGCATGTTGTGGGGATGGGGAGGGACGATGGGGGGTGTTTTTTGGGTTTTGTGCCGGCAAGGACTGTAAGACAGGAGCGTAAATTCCTAATGGTTGGTCTGAGGAGAAATCAGTTCTGATTGATGAGATATGAACACAACATGACACCTCTTATACAAATCATTCATAAAAAGGAATAAACAACCAACTACACCACAATCCTTTGGATTTCGTCATCGATGGTGTCATTCTCACAAAGCAGTCTGTTATATATTGAGTAAAAATTGTTCATTAAGAAAATGAATTTTGAAATGAAATAAAATGGAATTTAAACCTGTTCTCCATAATGTTTGTAGTAAATCTTTAAACGGAAACATGTTGTCTTGCATATCCTGTCAGAATCTCTCTTTGAGTGAACGATAAAAGTTATGCATATCTATTATATTTTAACCCGAGGATCGAGTCTATTGGTAAGGTGTTAGGATAAAGCGATGGTGGCCGGTGATTCACCCGCTCAAAGTTTCACGAGAGCAACTCGACAGAGCGGATCGCTAGTGTGTTTTTTCTTCATCTCAACACGCACTGGAAAAACTCTTTCTACCATCTTAACCCCTGCCAATTAAAACTCGTCACCTTTCCAAACAGAATACACAAAGTGCAGGTTATGAAGTGCAGCATCGGAGCAGTTGCATGAACACGGCGAAGCCTGCAGCGACATGTCCCGTTCACCACAGCATGAGACTCGCTCCCTCCTGAAAACATCTACTTTCCACGACTCACCTTCTCACATACCTCACGCGGCACGTCACTCAAAACTCTGCTCATAAAAATCAACCTTCGATTCAAAACGTTAAGCATTACAGTACACATCCTCAATAGAGTCGAGATTAGGCCGTGTTCACGGGTCACGGGCCGGGTGCGGTGCATTCTGGGATATGCTGTTGGCAGAGGGTGGCTTTTGTCGCTTTGTAAACTCTGAAATCCTGAGGTGTAGACAGAAGTTGTGTGCCGAGGACATGTAATCCATATACTGAATCTTATCTGTGCTTATGAAATCCATCCTGTCATTTTTTGGGCGGTTGTTTTCCTTACAGAACGTCAGCACCGGGACACGCTCACCTTTACCTGAGAGAAAACACACTCATGCATTATATACATGACTGTATATAACATTACTGTACACTTCCAATTAACAGTAGGGCTTTTATTTCTACAAATATTAGTGTCGTTTTGATAAAAGAAATCTATATTCAATCATCATGATGCAAGTGTACTTTAGTTTGTATAAAAAACAACAACAATGAATCTCTCTCCCTCTCTCTCTCTCTCCTCTCTCTCTCTCTCTCTCTCATCTCTCTCTCTCTCTCTCTCTCTCTCTCTCTCTCTCCCTCTCCCTCTCTCTCTCTCCCCTCTCCCTCACTCCCTCTCTCTCTCTCTCTCTCTCTCTCTCTCTCTCTCTCTCTCTCTCTCCTCTCTCTCTCTCTCTCTCTCTCTCTCTCTCTTTCTCTCATAACATATAAAAATGTCACTAAAAATAGTTTATTTCTTATCTGGTTTTATTATCAGATGTTGTGCTTATTCACCACCTTTTGTGCTGATGAACGTGATGTTGTCTCACGAATGCTGCATAGGGCGGCACAAGCAGTGTGGCTCGGAGGACACAAGGTCTTGTTCTCTGCATCAGGGCAGCAGGGTTACATCTGTAACCTAGACATCAAGAGCTCCAGGAGAGCCCCACTTACCAGCCTGAGCATGTCATTAGATTGTGAAAGGTTACTCTTAAATCTCTTTTGAGAAAGGACAGGACTTTGCCGAACGCATGTCTCGAGGGATCCTCACCATGCTAGGGACACCAGTACGAGAAGAGCGCCACTTGGAGCCTCTTTTTGGCAAGCATTACCACCAACAACTCCAGGCAAATTGATATGCCACTGCAGTCGGACACTCGTCCATCGATCAGAGACTGCTTGGCCATTGCACACTGTACCCAGTCCAGCCAGGGAAGCATCTGTTGATTTACCACAATGCGCCTTGACCTGCCCAAGGAGAATGCCTACTCTTGAAAGGGTCATGGAGACAAGGGGGTAGGATGCAATGACACTGAGGCGTTATGGCAATCTGCCTGGTGTCGGTGTGCAACACTCTCCACGTAACCTGACTCCGTAGCCAGTACTGAGGAAGTCACATGGCCATCAACCCAAGAAGATTTACCCCAGTCGACAACACCGATGAACCAGGAGCCTCCGAAATTGTTTCAGGTGGGCTGGCGTATGCCTGAACTAGCTTAGAAATGCCTGGGAACTCTCTTTTGTGAGACATGCAGATCTAGTGACAGATTAAAGTTCCATACCCAGGTGAGAGATGCTCTGCATTAGGGACAGCTCACTCTTATCTTGGTTGACCTGTGAGCCCAACGGTCTAGGTGCAGGAGCACCATTCCCTATGTGTAATCCCAATCTCGTGAGTGAGTCAAGATCAGCTAGTCATTAAGGCGGTGACCTTTGTGACTTTCGACCAATGCAGGGGGACAGGTGTTAGACCAAAGGACAGGACTTTGTACTGGAATTCTCCGTCCTTGATAGCAAAAATTAGGAACTGTCTGTGTCGAGGGAGAATTGAGACAAGGAAGTATGTGTCCTTCGGGTCCTTCAGGTAGTATGTGTCATTCAAGACGAAACATCCCTTTGTTTGAGGATGCGCTCTGTGTTACCATCTTGAACAGCGATCTGTGCACAGCCCTCCACCATTATCAGGGATTATGGACTACAGGCTTTGGAAGCCGGAGACTTGTCGGCTATGGGGACTGGTTTGGACCACTTCTTAGCCAGAAGAGTCACCACCTAGGCCTGCAAAACAGAGGAATCACCTCCTCGTACTCAGTTTTGTTTTGGTGGAGAGTTGGATTTTGTAAGCAGAAGGTTGAGGGTTCGAAGCCCAGTGCCAGAATACAATGACTGAAGTACTCTTGAGCAAGGAAACTTATCCCCATTTTGCTCTGCAGTGATAATTGGTCCAAATATAGTCTGCCAAATGAAAAAATGTAAATGTAAATGTAAAAGACCCCCCCTGAACTTGAGTGGGTGCTTGGTGAACTGGATCAATCGCTGTTGTGGTCTTGTAGGCTATAAGGAGAGTTTTGAAATCAATGCGAGCTGCTATGGGGAGCAAATGTAGTTTGATGAAGAGAGGTGTTACATTCCTTGAAAACCATTCTTGCCGCCACATTTTGTATTTTCTGTAGAGCTTTGGTTGTGCACGTCGGAGTCCAGCAAGCAGAGCATTGCAGTAGTCCTGTCTGGACAGGACCAGAGCCTGGACTAGGATTTGTGTAGCATGTTCCCAGAGGAATGGTCTGATTTTCCTGATGTTGTAAAGCATGAGACTCGGGCCAAAATCCTTTGATCTTCAGGATAAAAAGCAAGTTGAGCTGCATGTCACTGCATATCAGTAATAGGAGGAGCCTATCGAATGGTCATGTGGAATGGTATGTCCACGGCTGGGGAGGACAGCCTTCATCTGCTTTTGGACCGTAGAGAACTGCTGTCCTCACTGGTTCCCCCCCCCCTTTGAGATTGTCGTGTCAAGAAAGAGGACCTTACCAACGCTACTCACCTGTACAAGATTTGACCAGAGATGTTCATTTCTGGACCACGAAAGTAGACATTGCCTGACCTAGGGTAAGTGTCATTACCTTACCTGCTCACAGCTACCTGCTAGCAGTGCACTGGCCTCACGTGTAGGAGACCCAAATAAGCATGGGTGTCCCCATTCGGGATGAGTTTTGCAATCCAGGGTACAGAGGTGCGACATAGGGGGCAAACTACTGCACGGAATATGGCTCCTGAGGAAAACGCCCAGGGAAGTTGCTGAGAACGTACAGTCCACAATGCCATAACTCCAGCAGGTATGAAATTGCTCAGTATTCGATTATCAGCTGACTTCCAGCAGGTTCCGAAGATCAAAGTGTAATGAGCACTCCATCTTCCCTTTAATATGCAAGAGACAGGGAATGGAATCCACATTTCATTTGCCAATGCATTGGCCTTTCAAATTCAATTTCAAAGTTGATGGGTCCTCAAGTTCAAACTCCATACTGTCGGTTCAACACAACATCTACAGAATGTCAGAAAGGAACTGTTAGACACACAAATAATTAGGAACATTGAAATGCATGGTTAAGTTACATAAATCAGTTCCTAAACATCATAAGAACACTCCACATCATAAAAAAACGTTTAAAACTTTTGACTTTTAGAACCCGCTGTAGTCAATGAGAAGAAAAATCTGTATCCGTCTGTCTCTCTCTCTGTCTCTCTGTCTCTCTCTCTCTCTCTCTCTGTCTCTCTCTCTCTCTCTCTCTGTCTCTCTCTCTCTCTCTCTCTCTCTGGTCTCTCTGGTCTCTCTCTCTCTCTCACTCTGGTCTCTCTCTCTCACTCTGGTCTCTCTCTCTCTCTCTCTCTCTCTCTCTCTCTGGTCTCTCTCTCTCTCTCTCTCTGTCTCTCTAAGCAGCCGCCACCAGCATCAGCATCATTCAGAACTGTCAATCACATCGGAAACGCAATTCTCTTAGCGTGACAGCGCGAGAAAGACACTACAAGCTCTCTGATGTGTTTAACAGACCACATCAAATGTTAAGTTTTCACCAACTAAAGTCATGACTGAGTTCATGTATTTCACTGTTCATAGAATCAAGTTTGATCAAAAGCTGACCATGACCGTAGTCTGTATACATCATCTTATATTGAATATTGAGGACCTGTAAAGGGGACAAAGCTTTTCTTGATGCCTTTTCAGATCTGTGACATGTCCTTGTCACTCCTGTCTCACAGTACCACAATATTTCTGATACCAAAGCTACTTACAATAACTGAGACATTCTTAAAAATGTTTTTCTTATATAATTGTAAAAATAAAACACAAATAAAAACAATTATGAGTTTTATAAATAAACTTTATAAATATTTAAGTGACGACAAAACAGCATCAATAAAACATAAAACAATAGAGACACTTGACACAAACACAAATGTAGACAAGGTTTGGACATAAAACTCTTTGAAATGTTCAGGAAGGTTGTGTGAGGACAGGAAATGGAGTCAGACATACTCATGCTGGAATTGCTCTGGAAATGTTTCTTTCAGCTGGATGTTATTATGAAGCGCATCCTCACCGCTCACAACACACACAAACCTGCTTTACAAACACTCGCTGTCAAACTCACAATCAAACAAATCCTTGTAGTTTGGTGCTTTTGTTTTTTTTTAAATACTACAAAACAATAGAATCGAGCACAGGGAAAACTATCAGCCATCATCAATGCTGTCCAATTAATGTCAATGTTGAAAGACTATGCATTCTGTAACAATGCCATTTTTTGTGGACAAATTTTTCAGTTTAGTAAAATTTAAGTAGGAACATTAGTCAAGTACATACGACAAACATTAACAATTCTGTTGCCATAAATAAATTAAATATGATCGAAAGTGATATTGCCCGTTGCGAATGCAGTTTTTGTAAATATAATATGAATGTAATTAAAAATGTTTATAATAGTTAGAATGTCTTTGTAAATCCGAGTAAAAGAAATAAAAAAAGAAAGAAAGAAAGAAAGAAAGAAAGAAAGAATGTGTGTGCACTTGTCACATCAGGCATGTCATGTTAAAGAGAGCGTGTTCATGAGCCTGCAGCACTTTGACCTTTACAATTCAAAAGCAAAGATTTCTTAATTACAAATGTCTCTCTCTCTCTCTCTCTCTCTCTCTCTCTCTCTCTCTCTCTCTCTGTCTCTCTCTCTCTCTCTCTCTCTCTCTCTCTCTCTCTCTCTCTCTCACTCTCTCTCTCTCTCTTCTCTCTCTCTCTCTCTCTCTCTCTCTCTCTCTCTCTCTCTCTCTCTCTCTCTCTCTCATTCTCTCTCTCTCTCTCAGTGTTCATGACCTGTTCATTAACAGAATATGCAGATTAGAAGATTAATCTGCATAAATGCAAATGACATGTTAAGGATGGCTGTGGTAAATACGCACATGAAAACATCAAATGTCACTTCACTAAATTCTATATGAAATAAATTCCTCTGGTGGAGAGCAATATAAAACCATGCTGCAACTTTCTCACGATTATTAAAATCATCATTGGTCTCTTGCTTTATTATTCACTACATATGATGCTAATAAGTGTCTTAATTAATTACATGTAGAATATGAATATATTAATTTAAATGACCTTACGCATACTGTCTATTTTTCTCACAGTGTGCAAGAGGACAATATCTGCTTCTTAACACATGTGGAGTGGAGGAATATTAAAAAGACATTTTGTTATTTGTTTGTGCAAATAAATGAACAAAACACCCCAATTTAAAACTATTGTAGCAGTTACGTCCACTATGAACAAACATCTTTAAGATATACATGGACAAAAGGTGTTTCAAAAATAAAAAGTGAAAAAAAATACATTTCTCAAAAGTGTATAAATAGAATATAATTTGCATTGGTTTTCAACATGCATAGAGATCAGTTGAAAGACTCTGGCTCCAAACAGACAAGCTGGATTTGAGTTTTTAAAGGAATGTTAAATAAACACTGTGCTTTTGTGAAGCTGGCCCTTTAAAAACATTGAGTTTGAAAGGTGGTCAGAGAACAGCGAGTGTGTGAATGAGATGATGAGCAGAATAGGAATCCGGAGGTTGTGTGTGTGGGTCCTGAGAAGCATTTGATCCCCTACTGAGGGACCACTGAACATCCAACAGCTAATTATCATGATCTTATGTCGGCTCCACATGGCCTAAACCCCCACTGTGACCCTAAAATCACACACACACACACACACACACACACACACACACACACACACACACACACACACACACACACACACACACACACACACACACACACACACACACACACACACACAACACACACACACACACACACACACACACACACACACACACACACACACACACACACACACACACACACACACACACACACACACACACACCACATACACAAAAACAATGAATGGAGGGCTGATAAAACAGAAAGAAAATGTTCTCTCTCTCTCTCCCTCCTCCCTCTTCCTCTCTCTTCCTCTCTCTCTCTCTCTCTCTTTCTCTCTCTCCTCTCTCTCTCTCTCCTCCCTCCCTCTTACTCTCTCTCCCTCTCTCACTCTCTCTCTCTCTCTCTCTCTCTCTCTGTGTGTGCCCGACTATAAGTGTGAGGGACGGTCATCAGAGCAATGGACGTTCAACACTACTGACACCTGTCATCACAACTTACGGTTAGAACCTGCTGCTCAACACCTCCAGCTTCGCCCCTGTACCGCAGCTGGGCTGAACGGGAGATGAGGCTGAGGTTTTATCCTGTCTCTGAGCAGGGCTGTCGGCCACAGGCTTAGACTTTCATGAGAAATGAGTGCCTTCAGAGAAATTCACACCACGGCCTTCAATGACATTCCCTCCAGAGACAGAGAATATTCTCTTAGAGGAAAACTGTACAGTAAGATTTAATACTGTAAAATGTCTTCAGTGTTAGTAAACAAACGCTTATTTGGCCAAAAGAGGAGAACAAGACGTTTAAAGAAAGTTTTAATATTAAAGTATTTAATATTTAACGTATTTAATATTTAATTAAAGTATTTAATATTTAATATCATGATTTGCTGGAAATTTGGCCTTCCATCCAATCATTTATGTTTGCATTTATTTGAATCCAGCAGCCCAGAAAGACTCATGCTAGATTTATTATCCCTGAGATCACACCTGGTTTGTTCTCACATGTGATTATTTACATCAAAACCTGACACCACACATCCCCAGGCATCACATACACATGTACGCAAATGATGAAAAAATGATTAAAATAAGGATTCAAACTTCTTTTCTGCACATAATTCAATATTTAAAGTACTTGAGAGTTGAAGTGTTAGTCTTTACTGATGCCAGTTTTGTAATTTTATAAAGTTTTACTCTGTTATTTCATGAATGCTTATAAATGAAGCTGTATAACAGCGAGAGGTGCCAGCGGTGCTGTTGGGCAAAGAAAGAACAGAGCTTAAGAAAGACCAGAGAAGAAAAAAAGTTGTTTGGTTCAGGAACCATTAACAACTTCCTCTGGAAATTGAAAGAGGAAATAGTTTGGAGAAAGATTGTGTGCGGGGGGGACTGAATCCAAGCCCATATGAATTCCAGATGAAACAGACATACAACGGGAGAGAGAGAGAGAGAGAGAGAGAGAGAGACCAGAGAGAGAGAGAGAGACAGAGAGAGAGAGAGACCAGAGAGAGAGAGACCAGAGAGAGAACAGAACACACAGTCTTTGCGGATGTGTGTGTGTGTGTGTGTGTGTGTGTGTGTGTGTGTGTGTGTGTGTGTGTGTGTGTGTGTGTGTGTGTGTGTGTGTGTGTGTGTGTGTGTGTGTGTGTGTGGTGTTGGTTTTTGTGGTACATGAGGACTTTTGGCATGACTACGCACCAGCACTATGGGGACATTTTTGGTTTATGAGGACAGGGCCCATGTCCTTATAAATCCAGCACTGTAGATGCTATTTTCTAAGTCCCAGAAGCACAATTCTGCTTTTTCGCGCCATGTCCTTATAGACCACAAAACCCTGAATTATACCACACACAGTGTAACCTCTGACCCTGATGGTGTGCCCCTGTAGTCTGGTCGCTGTACTGCATCTACGTCATTTAAAATTAGCATAGAACACACAAGTGTACGTTTTAAGGCCTCTGATTGGCTGGATACAAGAAATCTGGTCCGTGATTGGCCATTAGATTGGCCATTGGCGGCAAAATCTCTCGCAACAAGATGGCGCCGGTGGGCGGGGCTTCGTTAATGGCAGGAAAGCTCCAGGACGGATATTTTATATCATCGTACGACCAAAGTAAGTGATTGAATTATTAAAAATATTATTGAATACTTAGTTTTAACCACTTGAAGTGTTTAAGTCCATCTATAGATAATAATTGTTCATTATTATATTTAATCAAGCGCATGTCGGTCGATACTATCTGATTGCTATCTTGCATTTAACATATGTGCTAAACATTACAGAATAAAGTATAAAAAGTACATAATGTATTAAAATGTATACATTGTATAAATGTATTTCCAGTAGCATGTTAAAAACAATCATTTAATCATGATGACGACATGTTGTCATGGATACTGGGTCATAATGTATCTGGATGTATCTTTAATGGATGCTTAAAGTGTGAAGTTGTATTTCTAATGAATACAAACTGTTAAGATAAATGTATGAATGTGATATGTTGATATAAGTTTGAAAATGATATGTTAAGTAGTTTGACAATGTTTTCCTCTATAAATCAGTGTGATGTAACATGATGATGATGATGATGAGAAGAAGAAGGAAAGACAATCCAACAGAAGAGGCTCAACACTTCTGCCTAAATAATAAAGATAAAAATGGATTTGAGATCAGATTCATTGATTACCTTAAAGGTGAGTAAAGGGTTTCTGAAGCCGTCTTGGTTCATTACATGGTCACATATCATTTCTATATTGTATTTGCTGTGTTTAGGAAGAGGTGTTTTCAGTTGTACTGACTTTGAGAAGGGAGATTTCCTCTTGGAATACAGAGGAGATCTCATTAGCAAGGAAGAATGTGAGAGGAGGCAAAGAATATATCATAATGCCCTCAAAGTATTCATGTTTGAATTTCGCTTCAATGGCAAATTCTTTTGGTACGTATAAAACTCCACTTTATACATCCAATTTTATTTTTTAATTTAGAGTTTATTCATTGTTATTGTGTGTTAATGATCACATTTGTATGATAAAACACAGGGGTTTACCATTAAATGTCTGATATTAAATGTATAGGGGTGGTTTCCTGAACCAAAAGTTACTAAATGTTAGAGTTCTTTAAACTGAAAACAGCTTACACACAGACATATGTAACAATACATAAATTCCATTGTTTTGTCACAAAAGGCAGATGTAAGAAGTAGTGAGGTTTTGTACGACAATGTCCACAGCACTAACATTTTCAAACTTAACAAAGGTCAGTTTAATCCAACCCCCTTAAGAAGAGCCCCTATTAAGAATAATGTTTGATAGAATTGGTCTAAGCTTTTCTGAATGGGTAAAGCAAACAAGAATCCATGATCTGTAACTAAGAGTTTAATTCTGGTTTGTTTAGTGTTGACGCAGCTCGAGATGATGGTTCTCTGGGCCGGCTTGTAAATGATGACCATATTAGTCCTAACTGCAGGATGAAGACCATCCGTGTGGATGGGAAACCACATCTCTGTTTATTTGCCATAAGAAGCATTTGTACTGGTGAGGAGATCACATACAATTATGGCAATTCAGAGTGGCCATGGCGTTGCAAGGTATTTAAATCTTTACCTTTAATAAATCAAAGTGTCTGTTAGAAAAGGCCTTTTCTGGCCATGTGATTACTGGACATGTGATCACGGCATGAACATAATTCATATTCTCATTCCTCTTTATTTTTAAAGAATGCATGTGCATGTTTCTTTAGAAATGTTTTTTCCTCTGTAAGGGTTATGCAGTTTGTGCATATATTATTATAATCCGTGTATTGTTTTTATTGTCACATTTACATTTAGGCTTTTGGAAGATGCATTTATCGAAAGCAACATACATTGCATTATATTATTATGTAATATTATGAATATGTGCAGTCCCTGGGGTTGAACCCTTGACTCTGGCATAATTAAGACCATGCCCTAACTACTGAGGAGGAAGAGCTGTTATTAAAGCCTAATATACGAGGAAACTATTGTTTTACAGGACAGTGCTGTGTACTTGTGTTTATAAACATGTGTATGACTAAATGCTGTTTTTAGAGAACCACAGTTTTATAAGGACATCCTTGGCCAATGGTCTTTATGCTTGTCTTCTAGACTGCCTGTGTATTGTTAATTTGACTAAGGCAGTGTTTATGAGGACACTTGGAAATGCTGGGATATAGAGGTGGGAGATGATGTTTAGGCAATAATCTCAAATACAAATTTAATTTGAAGTTCAAACTAAGTTCTAGTAGAGGGTATTTTCGGGTCAAAAATTACAGGAAGGGATTCAAACATAAAATACTGAAACCAGGTCTAATTCTGCGCTCATGAACTCCCTCACATGTGTTCAGAGTTTTAACAGACATTATTACAGAGTACCTGTTCAAGATGGACTGTGAGCTAAACAGAGACATAACATCACAAACCTATGATCCATAATGTTTCCAGAGAATGTGCAAATTCAAAGAACATAATATTATTGTTCTTGCTCTATTCAAGCCTTTAAAAAATGTTTTTCATCAAATCTTGTTAACTTTAGATGACAGGTGTAAAGCAACAATTGAATCCTCAAGAAATTGCAACTAAAAAGGTATCTGGAAAGGTAATAATTGCACACACTTTTCAGTTATTACTTAATATTAAACTTGACCTGATCCCATAGAACAGGGTTGCCCAACCCAAAAGGGCCGGTGACCTGCAGAGTTTAGCTCCAAGCTTGAAACAAACCTGAAAGAAGCAGTAGAGTTGGTCAAAAGCAACATGCTTAGGAGTTTTGGAAATACAGGGCAGGAAAGATATTGGGCTGTAGTTCTCCAGAGTAGAAGTTTTTAGAGTGTCTTAATTTAACAGTTGGCTGATGCGAGCCTCTTTAAAGGTTGTTGGAAAAGTAACGGTGTTGAGATATAAGTTATTGATGTGGGTGAGAATAGAGACGATTGATGGAGAGAGCCTGAAGGAGATTAGTGGAGACAGGATCTTGAAGGCAACTATAACAATAGAAAGTGAAGGTGTGTTAGCAAGAAATGTAATCAATGGATCACTGTTGCAGTTTTTAAAGAGTCTGTCCTAAAACCTTTGAATTGAGTTTCTATATAATTCGTATAAAAAGTAATATTACGTTTTCTTTTGTCGGATGGGTCAGTTGTTATTGGACAGCCCTAACTGTGATGTTATTATGGTTGTTCTTAACATGGTTAAAGAGAGTAATCTGTGATATCTGAGCTGTGAAAATAGGAATTTAGCCCAGTATTCTATCAGTTATCAGTTGCAAATGTCAAAATATTTGTCTTACAGACGGCTAGTGAAGATCAACAGAATCTGAAGGAATCGAGCACTTTATTCCAGTCAGAAGTCAGAGATCAAATGGATGAATCGGTGGCAATGGATTTGAGTGTCCGTGAACCTGCTAAAGAACTTAAAAAGGTTTTTCTAGAGGTTCTGCTTTATTTATTTCAGTTTCAAAGCCTGTGGCATCAGTACATCTGCTTTTTCTGTTCTAAATTACAGGTTTCTCTTGAGAAGAGTCAGTTTGCATTACAGAACCATGATACTCATGAGAAAAAGGGTGGTGAGAAGGTAATTTTGTTTTGAAGAGTTTTCTATGATTTAGGAAAAGGGGAACATGTAGCTTCTGTGTCTGTTGATGTATAAGTCAATTTTTCTCCATGCTTTCAATTCTTGGTGCTCGCAGTTATTGACTGTCAAAGAGCATTTGCTAAATGAGGAGCAGAGCTTTGGAATACCCACAGAAGGACTCAAGCAGGTTACTCTTGAGAAGAGTCAGTTGGCATTAGAGAACCATGATAGGCATGAGAAGAAGGGTGGTGAGAGGGTAATTTTGTTTTTGTTTTTATTTGAAGAGTTTTGTATGATTTAGGAAAAGGAGAACATGTAGAATCTGTGTCTGTTGACTTATAAGTCCATTTTTCTCTTTGTTTTCAATTCTAAGTGCTCGCAGTTGTTGTCTGTCAAAGAGCATTTGCTAAATGAGGAGCAGAGCTTTGGAATACCCACAGAAGGACTCAACCAGGTTACTCTTGAGAAGAGTCAGTTGGTATTAGAGAATCATGATAGGCATGAGAAGAAGGGTGGTGAGAAGGTAATTTTTTTGAAGAGTTTTGTATGATGAAGATGCGAACAAGTAGTTTGTGTTGAGATACCACTTCACATTGCTGTCTGTTCCCAATATTTTTCCAGATATCTGCTGACATAGAGCATTTGTTAAATGAGGAGCAGGGCTTTTGTGCACCTATGGAAAGTCTCAAGCAGGTATGTGAAATTATGTTATACATTTAGTATTGAAACTGGATGCAGGAATAAGCTATTCTGCTGTGAGAGTATTACTTTCATCATGTACCCATCCTCTGCAGAAGACAAAATAGGATATTTTAAAAAAAGTTGCTAACTGAACAACAACATCACTCATTGACTATCATTGTATTAACACGAACCCTGTCAAGTGAATGGGTGCCACTGATTTTGGGTTGCCAAAATTCTTTAAAGTATAATTTTTTGTGTTCTGAAGTAATCGTAAACTCATAGTTTTAGTCTATAACTTCAGAAACAGTACACTGCAATGTTATATACTGTAAGTGACTTGTCAACAAGTGTATTTTCTGAATGTAAAGTAGCATAAGTGAATGCAAGTGTTGCATTTGACAAGTACTTAAGATATGTCTGTTGTATGTAATGCGATAAATTAATTGAAATACTTAATTTATCGCATTTTGCAATCAAGGTTTAAGTAATGTTTTATATTTGAATATATGTAATAAAAACGCAACAGTTTAATTGCAACAGTTAAAACATACTTATTCATTGAAATATGCACACTTTAGCAAATCCACGTACTACTGAGTATTAACCAAAAGTACTCCATAATCTTCTCTAAATTAATGACTTAATATTCAGTCAGGCTCAGGCTGAGAATTCTGATTGACTCTCAGACAAGGGCAATCTAATGACACAATTTTCTAAGTGGTATAGATAAATGACTTAGAAACATGAAAATGCGGATGTGCCGAATACTACTGTATAGACAGTACTGTATATCTTTTGAAGAGTTTTTTCTATCATGTTTTTTGAAGGTTTGCAGACATGTTGTGACCTCTACAACAATATCCATTTGGGAAAAGTGTGCCGCATGTGTAGGACCTGTTGTGCCATTGAAGTGGCTTGGACTAAGGTGTAAATGTTAGTATCCTTTTTTTACAGCTTGACCCATTTACATATTTTGTATTTCACAGTTAACCACTTATCTATAAATTTTTATAGTGTGCTCCAGCTTTTGGCACAAGTCCTGCTACGTGAAACTTTATGGAAAGCAGTCAACAATGGTAAGATGTAGTTTCTTTTTATTCATGTTCAGTTAATTGCTTTAAAAGTAATCATACATATCTTGACGTTAGGATATAAGTTCAGAAGAAGAGCTATCAGATGAGGAGTACATACCACAGTCTGAGTCAGACAGTCAGTCAGATAGTTCAGAAGAGCTGACAACAAGAACAGAAAGACAAGATCAAACTAATCTTCCCTCACAAATACTGAAAGTGGTCCCCTCTAGATCAGATGTACCTGTCCTGGATATATGTCAGAGCAAAGGAAAGCAAATCTTGAAAGCAAGGGAAGCCAAGTTTGACTTACTTTGTCATGAAGAGAATATTGAGCTAGATAGTGACTCGGGTTCGGATTTGCGGAGGGTTACGGATGTAGTGATGTCATCCCTCTCATCAGATAATGATGAGGCGTGTCATGTGAAGACAGCAGGTAGGAATAAGTCGCAAGAGAAAGGGCCATTAACCAACATTCATGAAACAGTTCATTGTTTGCAGTCAACACAAATCTCCTGTTCAGTAAACAGTAAGAATTACTGTTACATCTGTGGGAAACCGCAATCCAAGTTAGCCCGCCATTTGAAAACTCATATGTCTGAAGTCGAAGTAGGACAGGCACTGTCACTCCCAGTCAACTCAAAAGAACGCAAAGCAATGCTACAAAAGCTCAGAAATAAAGGCAATTATCAGCACAACACAGATGTTTTACAGAATGGCGAAGGGGCTCTTAAATTGAAAAGGGCACCAAAAAAAGAAAAGGATGCCAAAGATTATGTGCATTGCATGTACTGCAAGGGAATGTTTGTACGGAGAGATTTGTGGCGTCATTTGCGTAAATGTCCCTCAAAACCAAGGGATGCTGACGAAGAGCAAGGGAGGACCAGAGTCTTGGGTTTGGCAACTATTGCAGAGTCTGCATTCAGTCAGCAGATCTCTCAAGGAGTCTGGAAGCTTTTGGGTGTGATGAAGCATGATGACGTTTCCGTTGTTGTTAAAAGTGACTGGAGTATTCTTCAGCTTGCACAGTCGTTCTTTAACAAACATGGACATGACCCTACTAAATTTGAATACATACGACAGAAACTCCGTGAAATTGGAAGATTGTTGTTGACTTTGCGTCGAGAGTTTTCCATTTACAGCCTTGAAGAGGCTGTGAAACCTTCTAATTTCTATAGACTTATTCAAGCAGTCCAGAGCGTGTCTGGCTATGACGAAGAGAGTCACTGCTACCAAAGCCCTAGTCTTGCACTCAAACTTGGTCATTCATTGAATAAGATCTGTGAAATCATTCATTGTAGGGCACTCATGTCTGAAGACAAAGAATTGATTTCCTCAACAGATACCTTCAAAAAGCTCTACTCCTCAAAGTGGTCAGAGTTGATCTCCCACTCTGCGCTTGTCACACTGAATGAGGCCAAATTTAACAAGCCATCGACGTTGCCTTTCACCAAAGATGTACAGTGTCTTCATCAGTTCCTTGAAAAGAGCACAAATTCTGCCTTTGAGAAACTAAAAGAGATGGCTTCACCTCAGAGCTATGCAGATCTAGCCAAAGCAACTCTAGTAAGAGTAATTGTATTCAATCGCCGGCGGGCAGGAGAGGTGTCAAAAATGCTGCTTAAAAGCTTTCAAGAAAGGGACAGCACTTCTCTTCACGAGGATGTTTCTCTGGGTCTTAGCAGGTTTGAACAGAAACTCTGCAGTCATTTCAGTCGTGTTGAGATAAGAGGGAAAAGAGGAAGAAAGGTGGCTGTTCTTCTTTCACCTGATATGGTGGAGGCATTGACACTGCTGGTAATCAGGAGAAGTGAGTGTGGGGTGCATGACACCAACAGTTTTTTGTTTGCTAGACCTCACTGCCAAAGTCATTATAGAGGCCAGGACTCGATTCGGGTCTACGCAAGTGAATGTGGAGCTCAGAATCCAGAATTTCTGCGTTCAACACAACTGCGCAAACATGTCGCTACTCTCTCACAAAATCCTCAACCTAAAAAACAATGAACTGGACCAAATTGCCGATTTCTAGGGCATGATATCCGTGTACATCGTGACTATTACAGGCTACCTGAAGCCACTACTCAGCTGGCTAAAATATCTAAATTGCTGCTAGCTATGGAGAAGGGCAGTCTTCCTGATCTTCAGGGCAAATCCTTGACGATATTGAGATTGAAGGTATGTCTATGCTGGTGTAGATAGTCCAGTTAGTTGCATACATTTATTGGGAGGTGTGAAGTTATGAATCATGTGAAGTGCTGTGCATCTCTTAAGTGCAGTGAATGATTTCTTTTAAAAGTGTAACATGTAAATATTTTTGTGTTGTATCCGAAATGAACAGATGTAGAAACTCATTGTGTTATATGTGACTTTTACTGGAAGATGAGATCAGTGTGAATGATTCTGAAGCCAGTGGTCCTGATGAAAGTGATGCTGATGATGATGATGTGTCTGCTGCTGCTGCCTCCAGTCATGTTGTTTCTGCTGCTTCCTACAATCATGCTGGTATGTTAACTTAACTTTATGTATTTATTTTTTGACGTTTTACTTTTTATTGTTTGTTTTAAATTATTTGCATCAATATTTTGCACTACAACATAATTGTTGTTAGGATGAATTTTGCAGGATTTATACACCAAAATATTGTTCAAAGTTAAGCATGGTTATGCTTAAGTTTGACACTTATATTTATAGTTTACTGAATTCCTCTGCAACATTACTAATTTTCTGTCCTTTAATTGTACGTTAAAACATTAAACTCCACTATTAAATTCAACGTATATTTATTCCTTATCTTCTGCATCAGTCTTCAATACCAGATCACAAGATTGTGCAAAGCTAACCAAATATTATAGAGTGCAATGTAAATTGCATTTGTGGCTAATACTACTTTTTTAGATGTCAGAAATCTTAATGGAGAGGTATAACATACAGTTTCTGTCAATATTATGTTAATCCTGAGTACATGTAGTTTAGAATCGCGTTGTTAATTACTCTGAAAAGTATTTTGGTTACCTAAATTTACAGAAGATAGATACAGCTTTACGATTGTTTCTGAAAGTCGAGCTCACACACTGATGCTTGTGCTTTTCTTAGCTCACTAGTTGACGGGATTTAATGAGAAAATGGCCGATAAATAACTTGTGATCTGCTGACAGATAGAGGTTGAATATTTGAGGGCGTTTATGAAGCCTTTCTCTGAAGCAAAGAAATACCAAGTCATGAGTCTAACTCGATTTTTAATAAAAAGGAACCCATTTGAACATGCCTAATCAACACTTTTAACAGTCTAAAGCTTCTGTTTAATACTACTAAATAAGTGTATAATGCTAAAGGCAATACCACTAGGGTCAGTAGTGCAGACATTATGTATTTATAAAGGTTGTTCTTGTTTTCCCCTGAAAAAGTGCCATTCACCAAAAGCACCATATAAGGTCTTGGGGACTTCGTAGCATTTTCAGCCAACCATTAAATGTTTTAAGCCATTTATTGAAAAAGTGATTCAGTGTATCAGTAGGAAATATCACTTTCAAACAATCATTTATTTTTCACATCCATTGAAATAGTATTTTTTAAAATGTAATAGTCCAGTGAGAGTGTGACAAAAGTGGATACCTGCACATGGAAATCTGGTCCCACCAGCATCAAGTCAATCTTTCAAATTAGGAGAAGGAAAAAACTTTGGCAATGTCTCCATGACACTACAAGAGACCTACCTGCACTATTTCTTTAATTCTTTAAAGGGGGAATCACTCATTATCAACTTTACGTTACTTAATTTACATATGATTATACTTCTGATTACTAAATCTGTCAAACATTTAGTTTGTGGTGAAATTACTATAAAGTGCAAGTATTGTATAATGTGCAATAGGTGCAATAATAAATGTTTAACTGTTGTCAAAGCAGGTGTTCCGATGCCCATTGGAATAGCTGCTGAAGTGTGTTCAGGTATCCAGGTTTTACATTAGAATGCTGCCATCAATGTAAGTATGGACTCTTATCAAATTAAAAGCTAATTGAAGTACACATTCTTATGTACAGAGAGTGAGACAGAGATTGGGAACCCACGAAAATGTCAGAAAGTTTGCTGGTCAACTGCTGAGGTTACGGCTGTGATGAAACATTTCAAGCCACACATAACCCAAAGGAAAACTGGCAACACTGTCTGAATGCCAGCAGTGTAAGGCTGCTGAGGATCCTGTTTTGGCAAAGCGCACAGTTCAAAACATACGAGATTTTGTACGAAATCGTGGAATTAGTTTGAAAAAAAAAGCCAAAAATCAATGATTCGTCCTTTTCAGATGAGCAATATAAGATTTATTATTTTCTGTACTCCTATACTCATGTCTTTTATATTAAAATAAACCATGGAGTAAAAAGTATATTTTTGGATCCAGTTCTCTTTATTTACCTTAGTCTAGACAATACACAATGTTGTCACATTTGTGGGTTGTGTATGGTAAAGTGCCAGTAAATCACATTTGTCCTTAAAATGTTGTAAGATCCTTTGTTGTGTATTGTATTTATTTTCCAGTTCTTATCAGTCACATTAGTCTTGACAATACACAATGTCGTCTTGTTTTTGTGTGGTGTACAGAAATGTGCCATTAAAACACATTTGTCCTTATAATGCAGTAGAAACTGTCATTGTCTATTGTATTAGTGATACAGTTCTCTTTAACCACATGGGTCATTACAGTACACAGTGTTGTCACATTTGTGTGTTGTGTATGGTAAAGTGCCAGTAAATTGAATTTGTCCCCTTAAGTCATCAAAATATTGATGTCCTCATAAATAAGGCAGGACTTTCCAAACCCCAAATTTTTCAAGGGCGGGAACTTTTAAGAGTGGGCGGGAATGACCCTGTATACCACTAAAATATCATATCACTTTAATTTCTGTTCTGTTGTGTGTATGTTAAATTTAAAGCCAGATTTGACACCAGCTCGTCAAAAGAAAATTTTTGATAGGGTTATTGTCTCTTCAGGGCACTGGGAAAGGTGGGTCCCATTAAACCACCATCAGACTGGTTTGGAGATCTGAGTCCTTATATACCACAAAAACCAGTATGTGTGTGTGTGTGTGTGTGTGTGCGTGTGTGTGTGTGTGTGCGTGTGTGTGTGTTTGGGGGGGTAGTGTATACTGGTAGTTTATGAGGTCATTTACCAAACTCATGTTTTCAGCATTTCCTTGTTACTTAATTTTTTTTCTTTGTTCTCAGCTAATTGTTTCCATCCCAGAGAGAGAGAGAGAGAGAGAGAGAGAGAGAGAGAGAGAGAGAGAGAGAGAGAGAGAAGAGAGAGAGAGAGAGAGAGAGAGAGAGAAAGAGAGAGAGAGAGGAGAGAGAGAGAGAGAGAGAGAGAGAGAGAGAGAGAGAGAGAGAGAGAGAGAGAGAGAGAGAGAGAGAGAGTAGAGAGAGAGAGAGAGAGAGAGAGAGAGAAAGAGAGAGAGAGAGAGAGAGAGAGAGAGAGAGAGAGAGAGAGAGAGAGAGAGAGAGAGAGAGAGAGAGAGAGGAGAGAGTCTTAATGTCAAAGGTTTCAGAGCAAATTCTCACTCCACCTGTAATTCTGCTTCTATTCAGCTGTCATTACAAATCTTCTAAAGCACCTGGATTCGTTCTGACACATAACCTCAAGTTTTTAAGAATTCATGTAACTTAAACAGGAATTTTAGGATTTCTGAATAATTGTGTGTCTGAGTATGCAGATTTATATTTTTCAAGCCCAATTTTGCATTCAAAACATATTTTTGAAAAATATATTGACAGAAAATAACAAATGATCATTAATATATCTTTGTAGTTGCATAATTTGTACTTATTTTATAGTTTAAATGTCAGAATGAAATAAAAAAACATTTGTTCAATAATATTTTTTATATGAATGAATTCAAATTATAAAAGAATATAGATATTATTTATGCATTTATAATTGTTTTTCAATATGTTATGTGTTAAATTTGGTTTTGAACACATTCTAGTTACTTTGAGAACAGTGTGAAAGATTGAAGCACAGATGAGTGATATGTCTAAGAAGGAGGTTACAGATCATGTGCATTTCTTTAACGGTTTCACAGATAAGATCAAAAAAATTCCAACTAAAGACCTGTGAAGCCTTTTTAAGAAAGCATACAAATCTTAAAACATCTTTTCAATTATCCAATACAACAGATGGAGAATAAAGATTAAGAGTTAAAGTAAAATAATCACAAACATAATCTTAATATCTTTTTTTTCTCAAGGTCCGTTCGTTCTATTTACATCTCTCACATTTGAGTTGATTTCATAAATCTTACAGAAGAAAGCTCTGAGTTAGAGATGATATTTAAATGATCTTGATAAATCACCCACTGAGCTTTACACTGACCCAAAGGAGTTTAATAAGTCAATGTTAAAGATGTGCCTTAATAACACTTAAATACACTAAAACAACTGATGGGTAATTGTTTTGAAGAAGGATTCAAAAGATTGATTGGACTGAAGAGCTTTCGCCCTCAGGTGAGGGAGGCATCACTTCTTTATCTCTGCTCAATGTTTCTTTTTTATCGGCCGGATCTGAATTTGAACTTCAAAGAGAAATTCACCCGTTTGTTTCAAACCTACAGAGCAAAAACTGTCCAGTAATTAACTTCACTTTAATATCAACATTGTAGTTATTTAACACTTCATTGTATTTCTAAATGTAATATCATATTATTTCATATGTAACTCACACTTTAGGAAGATGCTGATGGCCTGTTCAATTTAAGCACATATGAATATTATATCTATATCTATATCTATTTTTTAGATTTATTCACTGTAGGTTTTACTTCAAGTAATATATTTTCTCATTCATGATTAAGGGAATGGATCTCAATAACATTCTTAATTCTTATATCTTTGCAAAAGATGCATTATTAAATATTGAAACACTTAATAAATTTATATTTGTCATCCTCATAAAAACATGCTGATCTAAAGGCTAAGTACAGAGAAGTATAGATCTTATATGTATATGTATATGTGTATGTACATGTATATGTATATCTATTTTATTGTTCATATGTAATTTGTAAAAATAAAAAAACTATTAAGTGTTTGTAGTAGTTGGTTGACCTGGAGATATTCTTATTTATTCATCCTTGAGTGAAAAATAAACATCTTAAGATACAAGTTATATAACAGATGCTTTTATAAGAAAAATCTCAAGAAGTAAAATTTACTTTTTTCAATTTTATATACGATACAATATGAACCATATAAAATGTTTGTCAGTATTGTATTCTTGTAATCTTTACAGCTTAATTTTACAAAAATATAAACATTTTTATATTAAATATGTAAACATGTTTTGTTCAACACATGAACTGTTTATTGGTTTGTGTGTTTAATTTGTATTTACTAAAATGTGTCTTTGTGGGCCTTTTTAATAAGTTGCTACTTTGTAAAAACGAGGAAATATTAACTAGTATACAAATTAAAAACAGAGGAGGGTGGAACCTTATTTTCATGAGATTTCCTGTTTGTTTATAAAGTGTTTAATGTCCAGAGACCACAGAGAGAGAGAGAGAGAGAGAGAGAGACCACAGAGAGAGAGAGAGAGAGAGAGAGAGAGAGAAGCTAACAGCGTCCTCTAGTGTTAACACACACACACACACACACACACACACACACACACACACACACACACACACACACACACACACACACACACACACACACACACACACACACACACACACACACACACACTAAAGGCTTTTGGATTATTATTTTTTATAAATTATTATTACTTATTTGTGTGAAGATACATTTAGTTGCTGTCAATGAACTCAGAATATGATAACAACAATAATAATAATAACAATAGTATCAATAATAATAACTAGAATAAAAATATGGCCAGCAATGGCACACAAGTCCAAAATCTCTTCTTTCTATTTTCAAATTTCCTCCTTACACCTTTTTAAGCTCTGGAATTGAACCAAACAGCACAAAATCAGGTGCTATAAAACATAACATTGAAGAAACACCAAATGTACTGACAACAATAAACGATAGGACCGGCATTCCGCTGTTAACCCAGACCTGATTGTTTGGAGGATTGAGACGGGGTCAACAGCAGTATGACTTTAGCCCCTCTGAAAGTGTTTCTGACTGGGCCCTTGAATAACCGCCCGGGTCTATAATTACTGGGTCCATTGCTTGGCCTATTGTCATGCACAGACGTCCAGGCACGACCCAGGGAGCGCAGACAACATGCCAAACTAAATGTGGGGTGTGGTGGGTCACCTCCATCTCTTGATAATAACCCACAAGCCTCAGTCAGGGACATGGGGAGGGGGGTTCCAACACAAAAGAAAAAGCTCAACTAAACACATAGCTACATAATGACTCGTCTTACAATGGAACATACTTGTTATCTTTGCTTTATAATTGAGGTGAATGAGAGCAGGTGGGGTTAAGTTTGTAAAACTGCTACAAAAGAGATAAGAAGAGAACTTTGTCTGTCCAATGTGCTGCTCGGCAGGCCGTCCACATTTTCAAACCTCGTGCAATGCATTTCACAAACGTTCTCTTCTGGCGTGTTTGCTTGAACCCTTCAGAGCGTCGTGCTTCTGTTTGATCCAAGGATTAAAGTTATGCACATCCTGTGCGGCTTTTCATATACGGTACTGTATAAGACATAAAACCACTTTCTATCATGCTCGGGGCAGCAGTAACCAGGTGAGACCAAAGACTGTAATTAACTAAGAGGAGGTAAAAGTGTGTCAGGTAAAGCGGAATATAGAGTACAGCAGCGTCAACTTTTGCCCTCGGCTCAAAAGCGGGATTAAATTAGTCATCAGCTCCATTCTTTGCACTTGCGCACCTATATGTAATGTGCCAATAGCCAGAAGGGCCAAGTTATCAAGATAGAGAGATAGAGAGATAGATAGATTTATAGATGGATAGATAGATGGATGGATAGATAGATAGATAGATAGATAGATAGATAGATAGATAGATAGATAGATAGATAGATAGATAGACAGACAGACGGACAGACAGACATATAGATAGATATAGATAGATATAGATAGATAGATAGATAGATAGATAGATAGATAGATAGATAGATAGATAGATAGATAGATAGATAGATAGATAGATAGATAGATAGATAGATAGATAGATAGAAAGATAGATAGAGATAGATAGATAGATAGATAGATAGATAGATAGATAGATAGATAGATAGATAGATAGATAGATAGATAGATAGATAGATAGATAGATGGATAGATGGATAGATGGATGGATGGATGGATGGATAGATAGATAGATAGATAGATAGATAGATAGATAGATAGATGGATAGATGGATAGATGGATAGATGGATAGATGGATAGATAGATAGATAGATAGATCTCTATAGATAGATAGATAGATAGATAGATAGATAGATAGAATGATGGATGGATGGATAGATAGATAGATAGATAGATAGATAGATAGATAGATAGATAGATAGATAGATAGATAGATATATAGATGGATAGATATGGTTTACAAACATTTCTTTATTTACAAGCGTTCAGAAGATGAATGCGACTAAACACATTTGCTTTGGATTTAGACATGGCTTCTCATGCGATCTCTCTCATCTGGGGAGGATTGGTTTGAAATGCTCAGTACACAATTTTGTGTTTAAAAAACCCCAGCCCAGTTTCACAAAGAGCCTCTGTCCCGTTTGTAAGAGTTTCTGTTGTTATTTTTGTGCTTTTTTTAAGTGGTGGCACATGATGTGGAGGTGGGGAGGGGGGTTCCACATTCTGACTCCATTATGTTTTAATCATCTTTGTTTCTAGCAGTCCAGAGACAAAGAGAACTTTGTCTTTCTTCTCCTTCGTACCCTCCTCCCTAACCGAAAGCAACAGTCAGATATCATCCTTTCGTGTTTATTTACCCCTAAACAAGAAGATAAGCATATGAAGAGAAAAGTGTCCTGAGGGCTGGAGCCGAACGCGGCCGCCGTGAATCACACCATACATTATGTCAGCGAACAAACATGGGCCTGGAGAAGATAGTTGTTCTGGTGTCTCTGGACGGCAGCTTTGTGCAAAACAGTGTTTTATCATTTGATATCATTTCGGAGTAAATTACATACAACAACATAGTATTTGCATTAAGTGGCAATGTTGAGTGACGGATGAAATTTGGTTGTCATCTGTGTGAATACTCTCAGAAGAGTCTCATGACAGCATCACCTCTGAATGCATCTGAGGACACTTGACATATCAACATCCATCTGACACATGCATGTATATCGTTTAGTTTAATATTATAAACCATGACATTTAAATGAATTTGTTGCTCAGAAGTTGCTCTTCCACAGTCTTGAAGAGATCTCCTAAAAGTGAAGATACATTTGCATTTATGTGATGAAACAGGGGTTCTACATTTGATCCCTTCAGATTTTATTGGAGAAACACATGAGAAATAAACGTGCCATTGCAAAGGAAAGTCACAAATGAGTTGTCTCTAATTCCTCAGTTATTATTGACATTAAATGGAAACTTGTGCTTATGTTTCATAGGTGTCTCAGGTATTTCTTCACAGCTGAAGAGTCGTAAATCTCACAAATGTCCGCAATCGAGTTTTAAGAGGTGTCAGCAATATCTCAAACTCAGATTTGTCAGGTCTGTCAATTTTATTGAAGATTTTTTTAAATATGAACATTTAAAACATTTCAGATAATTTGACCTTTTCAGAGTTTCTCGTTTACCGGTTTAGGGGATCCATATGAGACTTTTCATACTTAAATAAAACACAAATGAGAACTGAGAAGTAAATTTCCTGAAATATTAACGACAAACCCCAGGAAAATAAACTTGACCACTATATCAATGTTATATAACTCGCTATAGAGTTGTTAACATCCGTGCATTTGCAAGTTGCAAATGATGGCAGAAAATGAGGTCAATTGTTAACATAAAGACAAATGTTGATACTGAAGGAGTGAATCGTTTCTATTATTACACAAAAAAGAGTTTTTTTTTAAAGAAGCCCATAAAAACAGGGCTGGTAATTGCAGTTTGGCAGGTGTGTCATAATGATGAGCAGAGATAGAGAAGCAACAGGATGCAAATGAATTTCAGCCTCGGGCTCTTCCAGCCGCACTGCATTCACCGCAATTAAGACTCTACCACTTTCTTTCTACAACAGGGGTCGGATTCCCAACACATCATCCCTACAAGACACCAAAGATCTGAGAGAGCACCTTGACGTGTCAAAACTCGACACGAGCTGGGGTGGCGATGAGGAGAAAGAATCAGATGAACTGTGATAGACATCAGAAATCTGGGAAAGAAAAACACCTTCTCATTCTGCCAAGAGCACACGGAGAATATAAAAGCCATGCCGGTTCTTTATGGAGATTAGGCAACTGCGTTTGTGTGGGAACGAGATCAGAAAAGAAACGATTAACATCTTTAATAGTGACCCCGGCTATAAAACGCTTTATTCACTTAAATATAAAAAACACACAAAAGTCAAAGAGTTTCTCTGACGGTGTTTGGAACACTTGACCGCGAGATGATTGCACTTCCACCCCGCCCCAAACTCTTCTATCCCATATTGCCTCAGGCCGGAGCACCACACCTCAACAACAACACCCCTATGGGTGGGAGGGTCTGTAAAGAGCGGGGTAATTAAACTTTTACATCTCTCTGTGTAAATCAACTTACTGTCAGAGATCTATTCTGTGGAAAAAGTGGGAAGAGCTTAGAGCAAAAGAAGCAGAGGAAAGGTGAGGGCCGGAGTTAAAGACTTTAATCCAAAGTCAGTGTAAACATTCCTCCAGGAACCGACAATTTTCTATGACAAAAAAACATGAAATGTTTTCATTACTAACTTTTAGAAAATGTTAAATCTAAGTGGTAAAGGCCTTTATATATACACAGTAATATCTTCGTTTAATTTATAAAACGTTGCTCAGAAAAATTAAGGTGACACTTAAATCACATGTCAAATCTCGGCATACATAAAATATTTTTTTTAAATATCTTCAAAAAAGTAAAAATCTTCACTTTTAACTATTATATTATTTATTCAAAACGAAATTTGATAAGGGGCAACAAAAACAACTATCAACACGTTTATTATAATTTGAACGTTTCGTTCACTGAGATTTAATCAATAATTATAGTTTTCCCTTATTTATTTATCATTTTTTTAAGTAGTGAAGATTACTTTAAACCTGTATCCAAATGTATTTTGGACCCAATTAATTAACCAACATTTATTCTTATACTAGCCGACTAGACCCAAAAGTAAGTTTGTATTAAGAGGTAAATTGTGGTTTGTTGTCCAAAAACATATTTTCTAACAATTCTAGCATCATTTACGTTTCTTCACAATTTGTTTCTAATTTTAACCGTATGCTATTTTAAAAACACCCATCACATTTTTAAGGACTTAATTCACACATTTTGGTTCGTAGTAGATATCCTAGGTGACATATTTAGTTCTAACAGTGTTTTGTAATTGAAGATCATGTATTTTAGTGTTGACATGATTAGCATGCTTCTGTTGGCTTCAAAGGCGTCCTCATGCAGCTGTGTTGACACTGATGAATTTACATCCATACAGCCCGAGGCCGACCGTCACATCACTCAGATCACAGGCCTCCAACAAACCTCGGTGCAAAATAATATCTGTGCTGAGATGTGCAAAGCATGCTTCTTTCCTTTACAGGAGGCTATTTCTTCTGTATGACGCTCAAGTAATACACGTTTTCCTTTTAATCTGTTGGTTACACGTACTCCTTAAACATGTGCTTCTGAAAAACAAGAACAAGATGGAACTGTTGTTTTCCAAAAACGCATTCATGAATTTGGCACGAGCTTTTATCCAGTTTCTACATTGTTTTATCAGTATGCATGCGATGAATAAACCAGCCCCGGGTGTTTGCAAATTCAAGTCCAGAAGCAAGACGTCTACTAATGATTTATTTATATAGAGTTACATTACTGATTTGCCTCACACAGATCTTACTTTACACGTGTCAGGATTTAAGACAGTCACCATTTGTATCAGCCGCCTGGATACTGAATATGTAAAGCACAAATTTACCAGCTTCACACCTTCTATTTACAGGAGCTTATGACAGAATCCTGATGAAGATGTTATGTTTCAGTTCATTGCTCATTAAATAAATCTATTGGTTGCACCCTTTAAAGTTAAAGGAAGAGGAAATGTTTTGTTAGGTAAAATTTCTGATCTGCATGTAGGTGTGACGCTCATATGTCAAAGAGGTTTTGCATACATATATGGTGGATGGAATGGGCTTTTGCCCTCCAGGTTCAGCTTAAAGAACAAGGCTTGAGAAGAAAAGGGCATTTGACTATGATAAAGTCTTTCTGTTGTAGATAAATATAAAGGGCAGTTGAATATGACTATGCATTCATTAATATAGATTGATTATTCATTAACATTCAATTAAATTAAATGATCGATCTACAATATAATCTATGTCCACTATATGACCTGAAGTATCGGAACTTATTTTTCTATGTAGCTCGTGTCAAAACGAATGTTGCTTTACAGCTTACACTGAAAAAATAATTTGATCATAACATCATACATCTGTTCCACATGATAAAACATAATTTTTTCAAGTAAGTTTTATTTATATATCGACAGAAATTATGTTGTATTTTTTAAATCACAAGAAACTGATGAACATGATACAATCAAGTAATCTCAACAACCTGTTTGTGTCACAGAACCTTCTGTGTCCAAATCTGCACTTTTTCTATTTTAACATTTAAAAACATTTCGACGTTTGGATGTCATAATAATGATTTATATAAAAAATAAAAACACAAACTATGAAGTTTGAAGGTTTCAGAATGACAGCAGTGGGTTTTGTTTTCACATTTGTTGCATCTGAAATGTGTTTAGATCTGCAGACCTTCAAAAATAGAATAAATCAATCCTTTCCTTTTGATTCTTGCTTTGTGCAAGAGCCAGGACTAAACCATTGCTTACAATTAAAGTCACATTATTCTATTAAATTTCATTATTTGCTGTTAAATAAAGGCATGTGCTCACGGAAATGATTCATGTTGTCAAGTCTGTTCATCCACAGTTTTGTTCGAATTATTCCGTATGTTGTCGCTATTCTTCCAAAACATCCAAACTTTTTTCGTCATGAATAATTATTAATAGTGATGCTTAATGTTTGTCGACAGCTTTTGCAGAAGTCTGACCATTTGCACAGTAAATGATAAAACACTGTGTTAACAATATTTAATCCATTAGCCAAAGAGTACACTTTGACACTTTCATAAGTCCTTTAATCTATAATTATAATCCATTCCTTCATCTTTTTGCAAATGGTCTGTGTTTTTCTCTTTAGCATAATTCCTATGGCGTTTCTTAAAAGAATGTTGTTTAGGGTGCAAACTTAAGCCTGTAAAGTTTCTATCCGTCACTCAATGACTTAATGAAACTTCTGTGAGTTTGTATGTGAACTCTGAACGGAGATGCTGTCAGTTGTGGCAGGTAATTGGTGCCTTATTATCTCGCTTCTTGGCTCACACTGAGCCGATTCTGAGTGTCACTCATGAACGCAGGACGTTAAAAAGAAAAGCTGTCCCGACAAGTTCTCAGGGACGGGAGGTGTGTGTGTTTGTGCATGTGTGTGCGTGCATATGTGTGATGGTGTGAGTGTGTGTGTGTTTGTGTGTGTGCATGTGTGTCAACACTGTCATATGGTATTTAATCTCACTCAAACAAAGTCTTATGCTCAACAGCTCTGCAAAACTATAAAGCATGTCTTACAAATATCCCGCAGCTTTACTGCCTTTGTTTTGCAAGTATTCTCTTAACAGTACAATGAGTTCTAACACATCTCACACGAACAAATGACAGTACAGGTGTGAAGAGTAAACACCCCACAGCCTATGGAAAAATGCTTCTCTATTATCAAGCATATAAACTTAAACGGACAATATCATCAATCTGTTTGTTAATGCAGAGCGGAGAGTCTTGTGTCACCCTGAAGGGGTTCTAGTGAACACACATTATCCTGCTTGAAAGGTCAGAATAAATAAACATTAATAGATGTTTGAAATTAAAATATTGAAATTTAATCGTTTTGTTATTCTGCCGTTATAGTTTATCACAACGGAATTAAATGCAATGCCCTTTCTGTTTGTATCAAAAGATTCTGCTTCCTTGCTTTGTGTTTTTGTGCTAGTGATATTTAAAAAATTCTAATATTTCATTAATATGTTAATGGGCCTAGAGAAATGAGTGTTGCGCACGGGGACCACAACACTATTTATGTAAGCAATCATTTACATTTAAAATAATACGATTGTTCAGACAAAAGTTAGGAATAAATGTATATGTAAAGTGTTAACTGCAATAAAAATATTTGGAACTTGCCAAAAGCATTTTGGAAATGCATTCCCCCAGTTCCAAAAGTTACATAAAAGACACAAGAAAGGAAATACTGAAGCAAGATTTAGAGGGATATATCAATAACTTCCTTTATTTGAGGTGTTTTGAGTCATCTATCAAGGGTTTTATGCTTACTATACAACCTTTCTTAAACTATACAAGCTCACACCAGCCACTGTGAGTCGTGGTAATTGAGCAATCAGAATCTAGTATTTAAGAAAACATTCAAATAAGACATATCTTAAAATGCTAGGCCAAACAACATCACAATATCAGTTTTATATGTTGGTAAATGTGCACCATTAGGTTTCAATATAAATGTGTGCATGATGGACGCCTAAAAAATCTATAATTGTCTAAATTGTGTTGAATTCAAAATGAGAGTTATTCATGCTTAAAACATCGATAATCCTAATAATATTCAAAATATGCATATACAGTTTATTTATGTGTTTAATTGTTGATATAGTATAAGGGTTCATTTCCATCATGTGGATGAGTTACTGTGTGGTCTTTTTTAACAGCAGAACCACAGAACCCAAATTATAATCACACAGTATGAATCCATCCAGACCTTACCATGGTTAAACCCAAGAGGGTTAGAGAGATTCACAGATGAACTTTAACCATACAGCCCTGACACCGGAATACAGCCTTTACATGTTCCAGAAAAACTTCAGATTCTATCTATAGATTACACTTTCTACGTTCTTCAATGTAAAGATTGATGTACACAAGCTGTCTGAAGTTCACAGAGCTCATAAACCTTAAAACTCTTTTGTTGAACGAACGTCTGTTCAGCCTTTAAACAAATTCGTCTCATGACGCAAAATGTTTTTTGCATCACATCCAACAACATTACAGAGAAATAAACATATGCTGCAGGAACAATCAACAAAGCTGATCATTATTTCAACAAAATACAAATCACATCTCCTCAATATCTCAACTGTTTCTCCTAGATAACAATAATACGATTAAATAGAAAGCAAATGGAAACTTTTGCTCAAGAGTCTTGCAGACCATTTTTGTCTCTTTAGAAAACGAACAGACGTGTGAGTTTCTCAACAAAGAAGAGTGTGCACGGAGTGTCCAACAATTCTCTTCAACTTCAGAACTTTAGTAAAGAAGTATGTTGTGCACTAAATAGAGCACAGTAAAGTGATTCTATAAACTCTCATTCTTCCCTCAATTCTTTTCTTCTAGCTCATGAAAATGTGTGTTATGTGTTCTTAATAAATCAACTTGACTAATCACGCCTCTCTAGAGTGATTCATGACCGAGCTGACAGGCCAAATTGCCGGTGTGGATCTCTGGCACGGAATCAGACGAAATTGAGCTGGTTTGGACCTGAGGCGATGGGGGTGAGGGGGGAGGTGATGGGAAGAGTGCCGCAGAATTGACTCTTTCTCTGATGTGCAAAAGAAGAAAAAAAACAAATGCAGAAAAGTAATAAATACACCTCCTTCCTCTCTTCATATATATGTCGACTTTAAAGCTTTAAAGTATGTACGGTTATCTTCCTTCCATCACAGGTGCTTTATTATTGTGAAAAACTACCTGTGTGACTTCACGGTGAGAAAATGAGTCCGATTAAAGACAATACACTTAATGTAGTTTAATAAAAAAAGAAAAAGACATGAAAATACAAGAGAAATTCACATTGAAGATTTATGCAAATTTTCTACATCCAAACTGATCAGATTCTAAAACTCCGATATGATGAAGATGATAAAACATTTTTCGCAACACTAAATATTAATATTTTGTATACAAAAAATAACAGGAAATAAACATATAACGAGGTCAAACTACTCTCATATATCATCTATACGACATAAAATATAAAAAAAATAAAATAAAAAATAAACCAATATCATTAATTCAACCCATTAAATCATAAAGTTGACTTTGACTTCAGTCTTAAACTGATTTACTCTTAAATGTGAATAAAAAGTTGTTAGCTTTAAAACTGTTTTAAAACTCTCATCGAGACAAACTTTGTGTTTTAAGATGTTGTAAAGTCATCTGGTGGCCTTTTCTCCAGCTTCACAATGCGAACTTTATCGCGTGAAATGACACATCATATAAGTGTGGTAGAAAAGGTTTAGATGTGGTAAAGACTTGGTCATATCTCTAGCAGAAACTGAGAAACATCCACATGAAGTTGTTGGAGACTTTTACACGTTATCCCACAGTCACAGCAACACATGTGCGTCAGAAAATGAGCTTGTGCTCGGCTAACCCCAACCCTCGCTGGGTCTCCATTTACACGGAACCGCTTTCTCTTTCCAATGATGTCTTTACAGTAGCGTTTCACAGTTCATTGCTTCCTCAGCTTGTTTACATGCAATAAATTGATGTGAAAATGAGCGCTGGGTCAGTCGGGACATTTGAAAGCCATTAGCGGGCGAGCGCTGATGACGGCGTGGCTTTATGACCTCATAAGAACCTGCTGACTAAAGTTTTCAATTATCCCACGGTGTATGAATCAACTCAGCTTGGTCTAAATAAAAGCACTTGTGGCAACACCGTTAGCCAACGAAACTCTTATAATATTTCCTGAGTACTGTAATCATGACCGGAGAAACTGTGAGATCCACAAATGAGACGTCTGTTTCCTCTTCACATCACACTGAGAGCACAGTAATCTCACATGTCTCCTGCTCATCTCAACAATATCACAAACTATGCAGTTTAAATAAGAACAAAAAACGTATTTCACCAAATTAAAGAACTCTGAACAGCAGCGAGATTTGTGTCTGCCCAAAGGAAATGATGTTGCAGAACTCAAGAGATTTTCGTGGTTGTGTTATCTGTAAATATCCTCAATGTTTCATATGTTTCTACTTAAATTGTCTATAAGAAATAAAGAATAATTGTTGAAATTTCACGGAGAGTATGGAGTGATAGTGATGAGATATGTTTGAGTTCATATTGAGATCTAATTAACCTTCGATTGAGCTACGTTTGAGACATTGTTAAGATCACTTCTCAAATTCTGACTTTGTGGGAAATGTGACTTTTTCTCAGGATAAATTTCCGAGACACGGATGAGACTTTCTGTCTACCTTATTGATGTCTATGAGGAATGTGTGAGATTGTAAAGAGATCTCTTGTTCATCTCGTAAATCTAGAAAAACCAAAAGAGTACTGGAACAAATCTATGATCCACGCTCAAGAGAAAGAATCGTTTTATTGTTCTGGTCTTTGCATGTGGCCTCTCGAACAATTTGTGCCGACGGCTCTGAAATTTGTTTAGTGTTCTAAATGTAAAACAAAAAAGCTCCGCTCCGGGAAATAATGGATTTTCTGAAGGACTCGATGGTGTTCTGTACTGTAAAAGAAACAGCCTCATTGTTAAATCTACCATTTCCATCTCACGTTTTTCCAATTACAGTCGGCTCTGAAAGATGTCAGCGTTGTATACAGAAAACATGTTTTCAGTAAACGTGCGCTCTCCGCTGCCCTGAATACAACAGGCAGGATCCAGCCGGGCCTTTGGGGCTTTCTGCGGTCCCTTTTCCCACAGAAAAAAACAGAGTCTCGCTGACAAATAACAGGACCCAGTCGTCCCCCAGGCGGCCGGCGACGAAAGCGGACAGAGCTCACGGTTTGTATCACAGCTGGAGAAACCGTGGCGCTCAGGGCCGACACTGGATGTCCATGCCACCGTGACTGCCGGGTGGGAATGATGCAGGGCGGGCGGCCTTCAAAAGACTCTGAGCCGTCTAATTTAGTCATATGACGCTGAGGGTAAATGTCCCAGACAACAATATGTCATTTTAATGTCATTATGGATGTTTTATTCACAGAGATTTGTGGTGCGGGCTGGTCTGGGAGGGTTTTTCCATCCTCTTCTCCTTCACAATGAATTTCACATGTTACAGTCACGGTGTGAGGCCTCGGCTTTTAAGTGTAAAGTAGCAGAATAATGCGCTTTATATGCTCATTATGAATTGCAAATGAAATTATGCTGCGGTGGAGTTAAAAGGGACAGTTGTGTTTGTGAGTTGGATGGCACTGCTGAGCGCCGGAAGGTCAGATGGGAAAGATTTCTGCTGGACGGACAGCGCGTGGATTAATGAGACAAAGATGAGAACAAAAATATGTATCTAATGAATTAACGTTAAGTGTTTATTTCTCCTGTTTTTCTTGTAGACATTGCAGTATTTTATCTTCATTGGCACTTATAAAGTTTTTATTTGAAAATACTGCAATTTCTACAAGAAAAACAGGAGAAATAAACACTTAACGTTAATTCATTAGATACATATTTTTGTCAGACTCGGTCTCTATCTTTAAAAAACTCCTAAAAACTCATCTTTTCCGGCTACATCTAACTCACTAACTCACTACTTTTCTAACTACTCACTCTATCAAAAAAAAAAAAAAATACATATATTTTGTAACTTCTCTCTCTGTGTAACTCGGTAACATTATTGTAGCACTTGTTCACCTATTGTTGTATCGGCTATTTACCGCTTCATTGTCTCCTCGACTATTGTAAGTCGCTTTGGATAAAAGCGTCTGCTAAATAACTAAATGTAAATGTAAATGTATAAAGTTGCTGCTTTAACACGATGATCTCTACTAAACTCTAATAAATGTGTTTCTGTCCTTCATGGGTTTCTCTAAAGGTGAAAACACACTCTTCAATGACACAGCGATGGCCAGAG
The DNA here is from genome assembly GCA_033220385.1 of Triplophysa yarkandensis. Classification (NCBI taxonomy): domain Eukaryota; kingdom Metazoa; phylum Chordata; class Actinopteri; order Cypriniformes; family Nemacheilidae; genus Triplophysa; species Triplophysa yarkandensis. The sequence continues at coordinate 117,673 of JAWHQN010000188.1, read as the reverse complement.
AGAGAGCAACATCAAAGTTAGAAATATTCTTTTTATTCCCATATCCTAAAGCCGCTCCAATTCACACATTAGGACACATTTTTCTGCGGCACTCACATGAAAAACATTTCATGAAAAACTCTTTCTTTTGCGGTCTCAAATGCAGCAAATAACAGACCAAATCCAAACCTATCAAAGACACATTGTTTTCTTGAAGCTTTAAATGCTTGCCATTGAGACTGTTATGAGTTATATTTCATAACTCTCTACAGAACACAGTGTTTGGGAGCCACAACAGTCTTCGAGTCGTATTCTTGTGCTCAATAAGCTAATTTTGTCTCAGACCCTACTGAGAGATGAATTCAAGACAGAACGATGGACCAAACAGGAACCAAGAATCGGAAAAGTTTCTCGTGAACAGCGTTGAGATTAAACAAAGAGCAAAATAAAGTCTGATGCTTCTCTATAATCTCACATGTTTCTGTACCTAAAATTCTTCAAATAATCATACATACTGAACATTTTTTAAATGATTTCTTACATTCTTGACATGATCTGAGCTGTTCTTTTCATTTCAATTGTGCAGTATTACGCACTTATTTTATGTCAACACATAATATTCATATTTGTATTTCTCATTAAGTCTTGTTGATGAAGATGAAGTGAATTATAACTACTTGACAACAGTGATCAGTTTTTTTTCACCTCTTTGACAGTATTTACTTTAAGATTTTGAGTAAATATTTCAATAATTTATTGGCCCATTCACATGTCTAACATTTTTGTATAAGTTAAATGACTATTATATATTAAACTTGTATTATTATTGTAAAACTATTTGGCAATTAAACATTTTACAAAAGAATGTAAAGAACTTCACTATGCACTACAGTATACAGTATACCTGAACGAACCCCAAAATTTAAAAAGGTGACCTTTATACACATATTGAAGCCATTTCTAAATCACAAATGAAAATAGAGAGATGACTGTTCATGGAGCAGTCTTGTCCACTAAAAAGTCATCACACCCAAACGATTACTCACAACACCTTAGCAACCACAAAATTCCCCGGCAACGACACAAAACTCCCTAACAATACATTTAAAACTTCTGAAAACTCTAGTAACCTGCCTCAGAATAATCTGCTCAAGAGCACCTTAGCAACAACATAGCACTGCCCTGGCAACCACTCATAAGATCCCTATCACCGTGGTTTTGCACGGACAGGCATGGAAAATGCAAAAAATAAAACGACGTTAACATTAACAAGAGCCACAATTCGGAAAAAGTCAAGCCTGCTATGTGAAAGGCTTTTCTTAAACACAAACACATGCAATGTGAGATCCCACCTAGAGACAAGCAAACCGGTATCCAGTCACAGGTCAAGACTGGCGTCTGTGGTCATCCGAACGTTAAGTGTGGGTCGGAAGCAAAGCCCAGGGGTCATTCAGGATGGTGATGGGGGTCGGCCATGCCGTGGATCTTTTTCCTAAAGCCTGCTATCAAAGGCAGAAGTCATTGTTCTGCGGTAAGCACAATCTGGCCAATCTGACCTTATGTGCTACCCAAAACACAAATGGGCCGTTTTTATGAACAGAAATAGTCAGAGAGGGTCAGCGTTCATTGTGTGGCTTAAGAATGAGATGTGTGGTGAAAGGCTAAAAGCAGGAACTTTCCTATGAACATTTACAGCCATAATTACGCATTATGTTTGGTTAATTTTTAAAGTGTGCCACTGGCATCTCAGGGCTGGAGAGAAGAGAACGTTCTTGTTCTTTCGTAGCTCAAGGCATCTCATGGAGCTTTCAGATGCATTCTACTTTCAATTTCTGGCTTCTTTCTCAACCTGGAAATGTTGCCAAACAGCCTTAAACTGTTCCAAACTCCCACTGAAGACAAAAGAAGATATTTGGAAAAATGTTTCTCGCCTAATTCATAATAACTGTAGTAAGAGACAAAACTACTATGTTTCCAAGATTTTTAAAATTATCTTATGTTGGAAACTAAAACGTGCATATACATTTGAATGTTTCAGCGTAAGAAATGGTTTTTATTTGGGGGTGAACTGCAAATTAAAGCAAACACTTTTTGTTCTCTATGTAATGTCTATTGATGACTAGAAGAAACAAGAGAGATGTTGAAAAGATCTCGTCTGTGATTCATCTTACTCTTGGTTTGGCTCAGGGGCGAAACAGATGCACTGATACCAGAACCTGACGTTTTAACACATTAGGAATGATAGAAATAAGTGTGAATAATAAAAACAATATTTCTTGCGACACATTGAGTGTGTTTGCTACGGGTGTGTGTCTTCAGCAGACAGACTCTGTATGCCGACATTCTCATGAACGTCTAAAGCCAGTTTTCCATGATGCAACCCTCACACACAAACACAAACACACACTCAATGTGTTTTCAATCCCATATTCAAACCGTGCAGAATGTACACAATCCTCTGCAGATCTTCTCTAAAGGGCAGAAATATGTCTCGTGCCCAGGGCCGAACTGAACACAAGATTTCTCAGTTATAAAGATCTTCTATATGATGATGTTTGGTCTGTGCGAGGGTTTCTACAATAACTCAGCGATACTCAAATCATCCTGCAAATTTGTTTGGTGAAAAACCCCAAAAGAGAGGCATGTTTTTCTTGATGTCTGGGTAGGATTAGATCCGTCCATCATTACGCAGTCACATCCTTCACGGATTTCAGGACGGACCTTAAGAATTTCACTAGGAAATTAGATAATAGGATTTCTTTCTGATTTCCTCGCGTCAAATAAGTTACAGGATCATCATGTTGGAGGTTATGTCTGGCTGATTTATGTGGATTCTGTGTATCTTGTCAGAACAGGTTTCTGTGGAATTCTAGTGAACAAACTGGACTTGAGAGCACATGAAGTTCATGCAGGACTTACGCTGACCCTAAAAATATTGAGGTTAGGCAGAAGTACACACATCCTTTACAAAATCATAAAGCGGGACGTTATATTTAATGCATCCGCCGCAAAAATATCTGTCATCTGTGTTGACATGACGTTTCTTTAAAAGAAACACACTTGAAAAGCTTGTATCAGAGTAGATTTTAAAAGTGGATTTAAAGGAATAGTTCTCTCAAAAAAGAATTAATTATCCTCATGGCAATTCAAACCCTAGGGATTTTCTACTTGTGCAAATCACGAAATGAGTTATTTTAAAGATTGTTGATAATCATTGAACCTCTTTGTCTTCTTCTTTATAAACAAAAAAAATCACTGAAACATTTCTCAAAATATCTTCTTTTGTATATAACAAATGAATAATAACAGAATTGAAAGTTTTGTATGCATTATAGTTTAACCACAATAATACTCTGTAAAATACTCTTTGCATTACTGTTTTGTTTTTATTTTAAGTTCATTTTAGTGATTTTCTTTCAATCTAAAGTTAAAATGTAGATTTTAGAAGTTTAAATCTTGTTCTTAATGTAAAGGTATTTTTATCTTTCCAGTGGTCAATCACAGTAGAAATGTCTTGTAGAAGAGTTTGTCAAATATTAATACATTTAGAACTAGATTTAAACGAGATTGAATTTGTGGATGACTATAACAGCTCAGACCTGAAAGACAACTTCATGTTTTTTATCATGGGGTCATGTCTGGATGATGCATGCAGTGGAACAACACGTCATAAAGTCTCACATTCTACAAACTAACTACTTTTGTGAAACAATTCTGAAGAATTTCCTGTTTGCAGTCTTCTTGGTTTAGACTTGCATCAAGTCTTTATACACCATAACTCAAAAACGATTAAAAATGGATTGCATTTTTCACAACAATATCTGCTAACAGTTCCCTGAATGTACATGTTTGAACAGATACAACATCTGATACACACGCATCCTCCTGGTAAACAAACATCAGTTTAAAGACATTATAAAGACCAACCATAATAAATGTAAACAGGTGAAATACATTTATAATGATGGAATATAATATATATTAGAGATACATTTGCTGTCTTATAATTTATATGTACCTTTGACACGATTCTGTAACAAAATGTGAAAAACTTCTGATTTCTATCTTAAACTTTTACATATGAATCTTAACTTAAGAGCATTTCAGGATCTATTTGATGAAAAAAACGAAAACATAATCGTAGTGAGGAGGTGGAGCTGACCCGTTGCTATATATGACACAGTCTACTAAACGCTTGAATGGTTGCCCAAGAAGGAACAAAGAGCGCTTCAGTTTGAAATTATAAACATATTACTGAATGTGTGTAGTTAATTATTACTTTTGTTTATTGTCCTTGAATATCTTCCAGTTGATGTGCCTGAGAGTTAGTATATTTATAGTCTATAAGGTAGGGATGTCTGTGGAAATGAAATTATAAAGGGTTCAGAACGTGCATTCATTGTTTGTGTTATCACTCTGCTCATAGAAACTTGTGACAAACTCAAAATATCTCACAATATCTCAGCTGTATTGTTGTATTCTTACCAGTGGTCAAATATCATAACACTGTGATTATTTAATATCGGACTCTATGACAATTCTGGGCTGTGTCTGTGATGTTTATTTGTCTATAATAAGATCTGGTTACAGATATAAGTCCTGCAAGATCTAATCTGAAGCGTTTTATTAAATTCAACTGTCAATCATTATTTGCAACACATTTCTTGTCCCTCTTTGACTTTCAGCCATTGTGTCCTCTGATAAAAAAACCTTCAAGCCTCTTAAAATCCTCTTCACCAGCCCCAACAAGTTTGGATTTTAGGAGCTCATTTAAGGATTAATAAATTAATCACCGTATTCTTTACTAAAATCTTTTCTCTCAGTATAAGGGGAAACGCCCACATTCCTAATATCTTTCTTAGAATTAAACACCAGGAGCATCTTCTGCAGCACAGATGTTGATGAAGAAGGCCTTAGTGGTTAATGTTGGTCTAAAGCTCTATCTAGTGGTCAGACATTGCCAATGCTTTTCTATTGCTGCTAAATATGTAGAATATTTATACTTTATTTCAAATATTTACAAATGTAAAATTTGACACACCTCAGACAGATGAAGAGAGAGGAAATAAAAAGAATAAGTAGTATTTAAGTAATATTATGGTATTATAATGACTTCTCATGAGACAATACTAAGTGAAAAGCACACAAAAATAAATCAGATTTTTGGACCATGCAATCTTAAGTATGAAAGTATTTCTGAGTTTATACCAATGTAAATGTGTTATATAATACCATTGCACTCTTTGTTGTGGAAGTATGTTGGATTGTGGTGTGAGTAGTTTTTGTAAAGATAATATCCAGACTGCATCCCAGTTCCAGTGTGTCCGGGCACTTCTGACTGGTTTTGTACAGTTTTGGCCACTTGATGGAAGCAAAGTCCTATAATGTGAAAGAAAGTCATCTTTAGAAACATTTCTAAACTGAATATTGTGTTTATAAGAAATATTCCTGCTGTGATTTACTCACATGACTCTCAATACAAGCACACACATTTCAAAGCGCTGTACACTTCAAGACAAAAGGCTCTCCAGAGCACAAGGCATTAAGAGATACACAACAAACAAACAAATACACAACAAACAAACAACAAACAAACAAATACACAACAAATAAACAACAAACAAACAAATACACAACAAACAAACAAATACACAACAAATAAACAACAAACAAACAAATACACAACAAACAAACAAATACACAACAAATAAACAACAAACAAACAAATACACAACAAACAAACAAATACACAACAAATAAACAACAAACAAACAAATACACAACAAACAAACAAATACACAACAAACAAACAAATACACAACAAACAAACAAATACACAAAAACAAACAAATAAACAACAAACAAACAAATAAACAACAAACAAACAAATACACAAAAAACAAAAAACAAACAACAAACAAACAAACAAAAAAACAAGGATAAAACCCCTTCGATTATATTGGAATGTGTCTCTTTCACAAAAGCTCAAAAACAGTAAGTGTGTTTTCTGTATCAGGATAAATCTCAGACATTGGCACACATGCCCGACCGCAGATGGCAGAGGTGTCAAATGTTAAGATTTGTTGTGTCTGGTCTTCAATCCATAAAATAGTTTAGCATAATAAAAGTGTAAACATCTGACATGAATCCAAAAACGGTTCATAACTAACTGTTTATCCTCAGAGAAACCTTTACTCAAACATCCATCACCAAACTTTATACCTTCCACAGTTTTGTATCTCCAGAAAAATTGCAGTCAATAGTCAATAGCTTTAAATGCAAATGATTGTCCATGCAGACCAGTAATATGCGGCACTATTTACTTTTCTCCTGTGACATTTATTCTGCGTCCTGGATTTCCCAAGGAAGTGAACGGTCAATCTTAGACTTCAGAGATTATGTTTGTCTCCATATTTCCATTCTGTAAACAAGACAAATTTCTCATCAGTTTTTCTTCTCTTTCTCATCTGTGGGACTGATCTTGTTTATGTGTATATGTGTGTGTTTTAAGCATGACAGTGAATGTGGTTGTTTTAAAGAACAGAACATATTGGTTCTGTAATCTGACGTTTAGTAATAAGCCATAATTGCTTGGAAAAGCACCAATGCACTTGATGTTTTCAGAAACATGCGTTCTTCTGCGTAGGACTAACAGATTTTGTCAAAACTGAACAGACCAATATAGAAATGGAAAAGTTTCAATAGAGGTCTGTTCAGGTCTTTTTTAAAAATATTTCTGATGTTTTGAGGTTTGGAAATATGGTTCACACAAAAATGAAGATTCCATCATCATTTACTCTCCCTCTTGACTTTTCAAACCATTGCGGCTTTCCTCATAAGAACACAAAAGAAGATATTTTAATGAATGTTGGGAAGTGAACAGCAGTGGCTCTTGTTCACTTCTATTATATGGACACAAGACCAATTTAAGTGAAAACAGTGTGTGCCAACAACTTACCGACATTCTTCAAAGTATCTTCTTATGTGTTTTACATGTGAATCTTGATTTCTGGATGAACTTTAACTTTAAACATTAGAGATTAAAACACTAGTGAAGAGCAGTGTGAGATTTGCTTCACATTCCTGAGTAATAACTGAAATATTTCATTTGTTTGTATTATATATAATACTTCAGACAACCAAGGAAATGTTCCAGACTCATTGATGATATGTAAAAAATGTGTTATAAACCATAAATATTCATTTACACAAGCAGCTTTTTTTAATGGTTTGAATGGTGCATAAAGCTTCAGGTTTGTTGACAAAATGTGTGTGTTTTTAGCAATTTGCCAGGGTTGGTGTAGCATTCAGACCCAACACTGAGTTCACCCTGTGGTGGTGAGGTCTAGAGTCGTAGATTCAAACATTACTCTGAAACTCAACACTTTCATGATGCTGAATATGAAATCTGGCCCACCGGGAGCTTCACAAGAGTTCTGCTCCGCAGTTATTGCTTTGAGGTCCAACATTCCCGTTCAAAAGGAAAATTCCGATCTGTGCCAGATATGCCGACGTGGACGTCTGGTGTTTGACTGATTCCAGCTCTATAGTCCTCTGTGTTCTCATAGCTTTCTCATAGCAAGAGCTTGTGTCAGATCACTGTATCGACTCAGACGGTCAGACAGGTGGGCTGTCACCGGCATCTGTCTGATTTAAATATTCGGCAGGTGAAATAAACTGTGCTTTCATTTACAATACAGACCCACAGAGAAAAAAGATTTCATTTGTGTCTCAATTAAACATCAAGAAGTCTCTTTCTCATAGAACTTGAGAGTATTTGAAACAAAATATGAGATTAGAGATGTTAATGAATGTAGATTTTAATGGAAAAATAACTGGATTTAAAACGAGAAGCGATGGAGTTTATATTGAGATCTTCTATAATATTGACTTTTGATTACAGACTTGTCAAATCTGAGCTCTGTTTGAGACGTTGCTGAGACGTCTTCTGAAACTCTGAAGGAGTTCATTGTAACATTTCTCAGGAGTTATAACTGAGACACAGATTTACATTTACAATTATTCATTTGGCAGACGCTTTTATCCGAAGTGATTATCAGTATTATACAGTAATCAATCATCACTGCAGAGTAAACAGGGCTAAGATCTCTTCAAGGACACTTCAGTCATTGTCTTCTGAAACTGAGATTCAAACCAACAACCTTCTGCTTACAAATCCAAATCGGTGACGTCCAGATCAAAACTGACCCCCACAGATGAGACATTTTGCTTTCCATTTAATCTCATTAATAAGAATATATTAAAATAACAGAACGGTGAGGAAAGCACATATTCAAGTGCTTTGTCAAAGCTTGTGTCTCCCCAGTAGCCTTCTTATTCCAGCCTAACCGAATCTGTCGTCCAGTCAATCCAACACGTGCATCACTCCATCAGAACCCAAGAGTCAAGAGGGATCACGGGTCCGGCAGGACTGATGTATGCCCACATCCGCCGTTCTGACAAATTACACTCGCAGTCAGTCAATATCCCTGAAAGTCATTCAACATAATGCAAAATTCATGAAGGTGCTATACATAGAATCAAACCGAAGTGGAACGGGCGGTTATGATTTCATGTCAGGCCGGAATTTACTGACACTCCCATTCTGCAGAGCCCATTTAGAACATTTACATTATTGAATACAGTAAAGAAGATATTACGCTATCTGGATGCTTCAGCGTGTCTGCCAACGTCTCCTGAGAATACATTATTGAATGAGGGAGAGATCACATTATTGAACCACTTAGAAGTGAAAGATTTACCTTCAGATTCTTTTAAACTGTCTCCCGTGATGCTAAGACTGCTTAGAAAGCGCTTTGTTCTTCCCGATGTTGCTGTCTGAATGGAGTTAACAGACATTTCTTTCTATCCAGATGGGAATTGTTACATCCAATAACAGTTAAATGGACCACAGGGAATCTTTAATCGCATGCCTTTGTGAAAAAAAAAAAAGATTTTCGAGGGGGTTGAATGGAATGTTTTTGGAATAATAAAGATATGGATGCTCAATTAGGATTCATAATACTCTACAAATACTGTCGACTGAACAAATAAACACTGTGTTGTGTTTCTGTGGGCCTGGGGATCTGCTGTGTAAAATCATCTGCTAAACCTCTTAGAAAGAACTGTTTTTCATCTATTCTAAATCATGAACATCTTACAGACATCTTAAAGTGGTCGATTGGACATCTCAAACTTCAGAGATGCAGACATTAAATAGATATATGTGCTTTCAGGGACATGAAGACAAAATGAACATGCCATAATCTAGACTGAAGGCATACCGTTTGATATCAAACATAACAATATCAAACAGAATTTGTTTCTTGTCATTTTGTGCATTATAAAAGTTCACAGAAGTACTGAAAAATCCTGTAAGGAGGATATGGGAAAAGATTATAAAACACTTTTTGTACTGAAAACACTTCTGTGTAACTCAGTAAACTCACAAACATAATATATCCAGCTATCTTTAGAATTATGTCCAAAATAATAATAAAATGAGTTTTATCGACCTCCATCAATAATCCGGTTAACTCGGATGTAACGTCATTCCCGGCTATAAAAATGTGATCTGAGTTAGTCTAAAAGACTTTGACATGTAATCATCTAATCAGAAGAGATTCTTAAAGTATGTTTAATTTTTAAGTAGAAAAATATATACTGTATTATTCTCATTCATGGAGTCAATAGAAAACTAAAGACTTCTCTTACTGAGCTTTGATTGGCCAATCAATGACAAGGGCCCTTAAATATCGCCAACATGTGAAAAACTAGTTATTAAGTTGTTTAATTGCTTTTCCTCTATAATGAATTTGAATTTTCTCCTTTTTTCAGTTCTTTATCTGAAATCGATAAACAAATGTATAAAAAAATACAGGTACCAATATAAATACAAACATTCAAATAACTTTGACATAAATATAATTAGACACAGACACAGACCCAATGTTTATTTTATTTTATTTTATTTTGTAATACAAATTGAAATGAAAGTGCATAACGATTAATTGCACAGCTCTTGTGTAAGTAGACGGCCAGACATGATGAATTGCGGCCATCTCATGTGTTCTGCATGATAACCTGCACACACTCCTCTATATGAAGATCATTTAGGAGGAGATTATGCCATTAAATTACTATGAAATTCAATGATAATTAAAATGAATGGACTCCCCAAGGAGAGGAGCGTTCCTGAGATGAAAGTGATATTTTAAATAGAGGTCCAGCGAGGAGAAAAGGGCAAAACTTGTATAATTACACTTGAATTAGATAAAATGATTAAGGCCATGTAATATTTATGAATGGATTTCATACACAGCAGTCACGAATGCTGTTTCTTTATACGGCCCTGTGGAGTCTTACAAATTAAACTACATTTTCTGCTGTAAATGCTTTATTTTAATGTCTTTTACTTTGTAATTCCGACCCTTTCTAATCATCATGTCATGGTATTTTCAATTTTCGGAATAAAATATTAGCTGACCTTAGACTGATTCTCCGAGCATCCAAACACTTTAAGTTTAGTCTTACTGTGACCTTCACCAACATTTTGTTTAATAAAAAATCAAATCAACGTTGAAGGCATGTAGAGGAAAAGTTTGTGCGGTTGGTAAATCTCAGCATCTCATTTCAGACGGGTTAAGGGGAAATCACAAGGTTAGAGGAGAGCACAGATGACTATAAATCAGGCAAATTTACATGAATTCATTTATCTAATCGCAAGCGGGAAACGTGTTTATCTGTCACGACAACACAAGACGAACTCAAATTCCCTGCTCACCTCCAATCCATTTAATTTCTCAATAGAAAAACCTAATACGCTCACCTTGAAGATAAATAACCCGCGCTGGCGTGCGTGTGAACGCAAGACATGAAACAAAGATGGCTTGCTATTAATAATTCACCATGGCATTGAATGATGAAAAACATCTTTATGAGAGAATTATGATACCTTGGATGTACCAACCGCTGTGGTGTTTTTAAAACTAGGTGAACTTTAAAAGTCAGAAAGCGCTGAAAGCCGGCGGTCCCTCCTGACGGCATCTGACAGCGGATGAGAGGAAACAAACAGCGAGTCTATCGATGGCTCTGCTGATATGCAAATCACAGAGGAATCACTTTGAAAGATAATTGAAATGCTCTGTTAGGTCGATACAGTTCACCGATCCCATACACAGCGTGAAACAAAAATATATTTCTACTGCTTCTGTGAGCACAAGGATGCACAAAGTGATTGAACATCTTTTGAAAAAAGTATACAAAAGTAAAAACTGAAAGCTGCAGTGTTTTACGTTTTTTCAATGTTAAAATACATTCTAACCCAGATTTATTCCCGTTACGTTTACTCGTGAAAAGGAAATAAACTTGAAATATCAATGTGACCTTTTTCTGACATAATAGAAAGGAGAGATGTCTTTAATATAAGATTCAATAAGAGAAAATTCAAGATTTAATGTCAGGTGGACGAGTCAGGAAAGTATCTCTATATTTGTTTTTGTTGAGCTCAGATTTAGAACTTTTCTCATCACATTTATGTCCGATTATTCTTCTCCTACAATCCACATTCATTTTTTTATTTCTCTTTACCAGCTTGAGGAGAAACACCTGAGACGTTGTAGATACTTTGATGAAGGACACCTGAGAACTTGATAAGAGCTTTTAAAGAGAAACGTTTCAGATATTACATTCTCGTTTCTTTCTCTTTGTAGTTTTCTGACATTTTAGGAGACATTCACAAGCCTTAAGTCGGGTGACACCCCAACCTCACAAAAATAGCTCTCTTCAGTGTGCATTACCTTTTGGTCTCCGTGTGGCCACTGAAGTCTTTTTACTTCTATACCTTTAGAACATGCAGACTCAAGTTTTGCGGGCGTCCTGCTCAACAGAGGCCGGTTGGATAAGTGGTCTCTATGGGACCGGCTTGGACTCGTTCTCATTCTATCTGATGAGAGCTTGGGTTTCACAGGGAGATCTGCTCGTGAGGGCACTGGTCCATCTGGGGATTCTTAAGGCTTCCTCACGGATTCTCTGTAACACCACGACCGTCTCGGTGACACGTGGAGGTTTGTTTGGGCAAAGTATAGTTTCCAAGTTTAGCTCACTCAAAGGTTTGTGTCGGTGGAAATGGGTTGTACAGTATGTCTAATCTGGACACGAACACATCCTGCTTTAAGTGTCTGGGACCTCAGAGATGTCCTTAAAATAAATACAGACTTTTTGTGTTGTCTCGGAGCATGCGTGTTTGTGAACAGAGCTGTACTTTTATTCCAGTGTGGACAAAACAACAAATGTGTGTTAGATTTATTTCTTAACATGTGTAGATGATGGGAAATTTGAGGATATTTTGTCAAATCATTCTGGCTTAACATGAATCATACGGTGTGGACTCACATCTTCAAACAGAAGGGGTACAGGCTCAAATCTTCCTCTCAATTTCATTTTTCGCTCTAGTTCACTTAGTCTTTTTATGGAATAAGAAAAAGACAAAGAGAAGCACTTTCACCAGCAGATCTTTGAACGAGAAGCAAAAAGTGTTAATATGAGTCTGTCAGGTTGTAACTGATTTTCCAAATTCCTGCTTGACCAGCATCACCAGGATCACCATGGTGATGGGTTGGGTTTGCTGATGGATGTCTGTCCAGGTCTATCTTTCATCTTTTTCATCATTATCTGTCTATAATAGAATATTTGTTTATGAAAGAAATCAAGAAGGCTACTGGTATGTTTCTTAAAGTGATAGTTCATCCATAAAATTAAAATTCTGGTCTTCTTTTGATTGCAGGACAATATAAGAGGATATTTTGAAGATTGAAAACCAAAAAAAAATGGGACTACATTCACTATTGTGTGGACACAAACCAATTCAAGTGCATGGGGACCAACATCTTTCAAACTGTTCTAAGCTTAATTCCGTTGAAAATAAAAACATATTTTGTTTTGAAAAATATAAGCACATCATTTTTTTACAGAAGCAAGAACCCAATACAGCAGTGTTACAAAAGTCTGTCCCGCAGATCAGTTGTGTTTCCCCATGAGGCTGTGCGTCACCCGGCACTATTTTGGTAGAATTCGTTCTGTGCTTTTGTGTGCTTACTGCAAGCATGTGTGTTCATTAGGACTCAACAACCTTGTCATTTCTAACACAACGGATGAATGAAAGTGAATTTGTTTTCATGACCTTTAAAGAACATACAATATTCAACATAGAAGTGATAGACATCAAATGCCCTCACATGAGATCCCAACTTTAAAGTGGTCTGGAAACAGCGGGTGTTGAAATCCTCTTAAACTTTCTGAACCAGCGAAAGGAAATGTTGATGAAATGCCTAGGGAAACTGTTATCCAGTTCTCAGAACAGTTTGCGATGAAGAAATGGATGTAATGAAATCACGGATGAGTAAAATGTAAGAAACTTTGGAGGGCAGTGATGTTTACTTAGGTTTATAAACTCACAAGGCCTATAGGACACAACATTAACATTAAATAACTTAATAAAAACCCGACAATATACCCATAATATTTATATTAAATGAATATCTCAGATTGTATGGCATTTGTAACTTTGGCGTTTTTCCCTTTGTTGTTCTTGATATTTGTGACCAAAGCTGTTTATAAAGTGTAGTACTGTATAGTTTAATAGTTGTAGGAATGTAAACCTCTGATGATCTCTCAGGATCAGTGAATGATTATATATCTGCTGCTTTATTATAAAGATCATTGGCTCTTAATTACATCACAGACTAATTACAGAGTGAACTGATGTGTCAAATCATGACTCATTTCACTCATAGACAGATATTTACATTAATCATATTATATTCTTATTACTTTAGACATTAAATAGTTATACCAAGCCTCGGTGTAATGTTAAATAGTTCATTATTATTAAACATGATCTGATTAGAGTTCAGTCTAAAGCATGTTGACATATATATTATCTGTGTGCATGTGTTTATGAGTGTGTATGTGTGTGTGTGTATGTGTGTGTGTGTGTGTGTGTGTGTGTGCGTGTGTGTGTGTGTGTGTGTGTGTGTGTGTGTGTGTGTGTGTGTGTGTGTGTGTGTGCGTGTTTATGTATACATGTATATTTGTATAAGTGTAACTAGTTTGTGATTTGCAGGGCTCTAAAACTGTTTGCACATGTTTCATTTCTGAGCATACAATTTTTTCCATATAATGAATTAAATGCCCAATATTCCTATGCGTGGTTATCATCACATGACAGTGTGGAGGAGAAAGAGTGAGGGAGGGGAAGACAAGTGTTCTGGTCTGAAAAAAGATCACAACTTGTGCAACTGCTATTTGGTGCTAATAAAAGTTGTTAATATTGTTCTGCGTGTTATTTTATTATTGGTTCAGTATTAGTGTTTGGTATGCAGTTTCTGGATGGTTTAGGTTTACAAACCAACAGTCCGAGCCTAACGTTATAATTCTTTAATTATTCACCGTAATACCTTATACCATGGTATAACAGGGTTATAATAGTAATATATTCTGTTATCTACATAAAATTAATTCATCGTTTAATGGTGTAATTGTATTAAATTGTTGCCTATACTTACACTAATCTTATCATAATTTAAGGAACATAAATGTATGAATTTTTATGAACAGAATCATTTTTAAAATTGAACAAACTAAAATAAGTCCTTGCTTCACAGTGCTGTAAAATCATTGAACATTTGTCAATAACTGCTTAAGAAAAAACTTCATTAGTGAAGTCCAGGTGAGCCGTCGTCCAGACTTAAGTTCTTAGAAGTTTACAAAGAGAAAAATTGATTGAAAACTGAAAGGGCAAAACAAGAACTCCAGACATGTCGAGCCTAACCAGGGTCTCCGACCTACAGGCCATTACAGCGATGCATTGATCAGAGCGCATTTCGAATTAACACGCGCCACCAAGCGAGTAATGACTGCGGATGAGATCGCCCCGAGAAACCTCCATGAGACCATAAAAGAGATTCAATCTTCATCAACAGACCTCATTAGTTCTATCTCTCTCCTCCTCAAACAATACATATACTCTGGATGGCCTTTGACTGAAGATCAATTTATGTGTGTGATATTACATAAATAAAACTATTATCTTTAGCTTTGGATTACATCCCATCTAAAGCCTTTCGCTTATTAGTCATTTAAATGAATGTGTGCTTTTCTAATGTGATTATCTCTGGAAATGAAATGTGTTATTAAGAGTTTATGTAATTGTGAGGGGGGGGTTATCATTATTTAATGTTAGCTCTGTCAGCAACATATTATCATGATAATTGAATTATGCAAATAGAAGTGGCTTCTCCAAAGAAACGAGACTGCTCTTCATTTATCAAGGCATTAAGAAAATAGATTTATTGCTTTTCGTCAGTTGTGCAGATGTGCATGAAGTCGTTTATGTTTGCGATTCAATTATGATCCGACACAAAGTCATTTATTTGTTGTTTAGGTGTCAATAGTGACAAAGTGAATTTAACACGACAAAATAAAAACGCTACTAAATGATGGGGAAAACGTGTCAAACCGGAAGAGATTTTGCACCGTTTAAAGTTATCGTTCACCCCGAAATAAAAATTGTCATCATTTATTCTTTCCACATTACAATCGTGATCTATTACTTTTTTTAGGAAGAACACAAAAGAAGACATTTACAGAAAGTTGGTTATAAAACAGCAGTATCACACATTCACTTACAATGCAAATAAACATGTGCCGGTTACCATTCTTTTAAATATCTTCTTCTGTGTTCAGCAGAAAAAACGAAACATTGAAATGACGAGAAGGTGAGTATATCATGACAGAATATTTTGTGTGAACTATCATTTTAATGCTCATAAACCTGTTTGTAATCAGTAGACACGGAGCGAGGGTCTGTTCCTGTTGTTCAGTCGTGTATTGAGACTGAAGAAGAGACAAAACACAGATGAGAGTTGAACAAATGTCAGAGTAAGAAAATCATGTGAACAAACATTTGCATCAGGCGTTTCCTGCGTCTCTGGAGCTTGTATTGACACCTGATCTACACAAACAGTTCTCACAGCGAGGATCCAGAATCTCCAGCATCGCTCTGGTGTTGTGTTGGTTGGCATAGAAATGAAACATTTGTGAGGATGTAAAAGCTTACAATGATCAGAAGCTCATAATGACAGTAATTCTGCACAATACACATGCAACTGACAACAAATGTGATGTGAGGGAATATATAACACTGTTATGATCATAGGAGTGATGTTCTGTTGATCACAATAATAATACAGTTCTTTTAATGCTTTTAGAAAAAAGCTTGGATCTTTCTTAGGGTTTAAAGTGGGATAGAATAAAAATATGTAATATGAATAAATGATTATATGAATAATAAATAAATATATATATATATATATATATATATATATATATATATATATATAAATGTATACATATATTATATATTTAAATAAGCACAGATGTTAATTAAATATGTATTTAATGTATTTTGTATTTGTCAATATATTTTATTTATATATTTTCTGTACTTGTTTTTTTTTTTTTTAGGTATTTTCATTTTACATTATACATTTTTATGCTTCAGGGAAGCATTGTATGGTATCATATAGTTGTGATGTAGTCAGGATGAACTCTGAAAGACCTCAGGGGTCAAAGGTCATGATCAGATGTGTGTAGTGCTCTGTTAACATTGAGCTGATGCAGAGCCGAGAGAGAGCCACCGGCATCCAGAGATAAAGACATTAAAATCCACAGAGACATTCTGGTCCAAATACATACCGAGCTGTCTATGAAGGGGACATTGTGTGCACTGGCCTCAACTGACCCCTAAAGGGTATCTACCAAAACCATCAAAACAGACCACACTAACCCGAAAAGAGCTCCGACTGGTGGGAGATGATTCAGTCTTCATGAAACCCTGTACTATTTGAAGAGTTAAGAGTAAAAATATCTTAATTTCACGCAATTATCAATTATTTTTAATCTTTGCACATTTAATGGTCTCCAATCTACCGTATAATATGCGAGTAAAGATCTTTTCAGCTCAGCTTCAATCTAACCGCACATTTTAAGATTGTCCCTTCCATGCATTTTAATTTGAATCCATAAAATGAAAGGAAAATTGAAGTTGGCCTAATACACACACGGCAGTCCTGTAAAATTGTTCATTTTGTGTAAATCCCCCGTGGGGTTCCGGTGGATGAAAGAAGCATGAATTGAATTTTTTCCTCTTTATTTTAGCAAAAGCACAATGCGACAGGCGAGTGTGGAAAAACAAGAGTCAGCTGGAGAGAAAAGTTCAAACCGCTGAAAACCATTGAACTGAGAAGCTCTGGACATTAATTCTACATCCGCTGCTGGATTCAGAAGTTTACAGAGGACTGGACTATCATCAGGTCTGTGGTCGGCCATAAGAATCTGTTACATGAACTGCACAACATCTAGAAGAAATCACATCATCGTAGAAAAACATTACACATGTGATTTTAATATTAAAGTGTTGATAAATCCAAACACAAACACACTCAAGACACATTATCTGTTCTGTGTCAAGGGATTGACATTCAGGTCAAGTAAAACTCAGCTGTTGATCATTTGGTATTTGACAGGTCATAGTGTTTGTGCTCTTGCTAAAGTAAAGAGGAAAAAATTCAATTCAAACTTTTCATCCACCGGAACCCCACAGAGAGCACACAATGTGTGTGTTCATGACTTACAGTGTGTGTGTGTGTGTGTGTGTGTGTGTGTGTGTGTGTGTGTTCATGACTTTCAGTGTGTGTGTGTGTGTGTGTGTGTGTGTGTGTGTGTGTGTGTGTGTGTGTGTTCATGACTTACAGTGTGTGTGTGTGTGTGTGTGTGTGTGTGTGTGTGTGTGTGTGTGTGTGTGTGTGTGTTCATGACTTACAGTGTGTGTGTTCATGACTTACAGTGTGTGTGTTCATGACGTACAGTGTGTTTGTTCATGACTTTCAGTCTGTGTGTTCATGACATACAGTGTGTTTGTTCATGACTTACAGTGTGTGTGTTCATGACTTACAGTGTGTGTGTTCATGACTTTCAGTCTGTGTGTTCATGACTTTCAGTGTGTTTGTTCATGACGTACAGTGTGTGTGTTTATGACTTACAGTGTGTGTGTTCATGACTTACAGTGTGTGTGTTCATGACTTTCAGTCTGTGTGTTCATGACTTTCAGTCTGTGTGTTCATGACTTTCAGTGTGTTTGTTCATGACATACAGTGTGTGTGTTCATGACTTTCAGTCTGTGTGTTCATGACTTTCAGTGTGTGTGTTCATGACATACAGTGTGTTTGTTCATGACTTACAGTGTGTGTGTTCATGACTTACAGTGTGTGTGTTCATGACTTTCAGTCTGTGTGTTCATGACTTTCAGTGTGTTTGTTCATGACTTACAGTGTGTGTGTTCATGACTTACAGTGTGTGTGTTCATGACTTTCAGTCTGTGTGTTCATGACTTTCAGTGTGTTTGTTCATGACTTTCAGTGTGTTTGTTCATGACTTACAGTGTGTGTGTTCATGACTTACAGTGTGTGTGTTCATGACTTACAGTATGTGTTTGTTCATGACTTACAGTGTGTGTGTTCAGGACTTACAGTGTGTGTGTTCATGACATATAGTGTGTGTGTTCGTGACTTACAGTGTGTTTGTTCATGACTTACAGTGTGTGTGTTCATGACTTACAGTGTGTGTGTTCATGACTTACAGTGTGTGTGTTAATGACTTACAGTGTGTGTGTCCGTGACTTACAGTGTGTCTGTTCATGACTTACAGTGTGTGTGTGTGTGTGTGTTCATGACTTACAGTGTGTGTGTTCATGACTTACAGTGTGTGTGTTCATGACTTACAGTGTGTGTGTGTGTTCATGACTTACAGTGTGTGTGTTCATGACCTACAGTGTGCGTGTTCAGGACTTACAGTGTGTGTGTTCAGGACTTACAGTGTGTGTGTTCATGACTTACAGTGTGTTTGTTCATGACTTACAGTGTGTGTGTTCATGACTTACAGTGTGTGTGTTCATGACTTACAGTGTGTGTGTTCATGACCTACAGTGTGTGTGTGTTCATGATTTACAGTGTGTGTTTTCATAACTAACAATATGTGTTTGTTCATGACTTACAGTGTGTTTGTTCATGACTTACAGTGTGTGTGTGTTCATGATTTACAGTGTGTGTGTTCATGACTTACAGTATGTGTGTTCATGACCTTCAAATACTTCAAAAACTACAAAACGTTTATTTACATTTAGCTATAGAACAGATTTTCATTTACATGGATTAAGGAAACACAATATGTTTTATGTGATCAACTTGATTTTTATCACACTCTTATTATGCACTTAGACTTTCACATACTGTTACTGTGTTTACATTTATTCATTTGTCAGAAGCTTTTATCCAAAGTGACTTACAGTATTATACACTATACATCTATCTCTGTAGAGTAAACAGATGTAAGATGTCTTCAAGAACACTTCAGTTATTATCTGCTGACATGAGATTCAAACCAACAACCTTCTGATCACAGATCTCTAACCACCTGTCTGACCTCTGTATTGTGTTAACTGTAGATGACTTTAAGGTTACTCGTAGATTAATCCTAATATTCCTAATATTTAACATTTTAATTCGGTTAGAAATGTTCTATTTTGTTTAAACGTTCGTTTGAACCCAGTTCTTATGGACCCGCATTGTTTACGTCTCCTGTAAAACTACTTTTTAAATTCACAGAATGTTCTGTCAGTATTATAAACAGTACAAGCCTTTATAGAAGCGTGGCCTCATTTGAAATCCTATTCTTTATATAGCTGTATTATTTTCTATGGCTGTCAGGTTTATCAGAATAATGGAATGGACGATGTTATGTGTGTGTGTGAGTTCCTGTTCCGTGTGTTTAACATGTACATTAAGTGTGTGTATGTGTGGAGCTTATAAAGGTAATGATCAACGTTAACAGTCGGCTGTTTCCACACCAACTCACTCTCGGTTTGATGAATGTAATGCCATTCCCTCACCAGCTGCTCCACACAGTGTTTGTGAGGACGGATTTAAAAGCGACTGTAAGAATATTTATTTATTTCCACATAAATTACGGCCTAACACTCGCACACGCAGCTAAACACGTCCAAAGCTGCTCCGTCTTTATTAGCGTTACTCACATTAATGGCTTCCCTCCGACTCCCAGCATGCACTGCGCACGTAACCAAATCTGTGCTGAACCGCCGTCGCTATCAAGACGGATGAAGTTCTGGCCAAGCGCGTGCCGGAGAGAGTCACATTCATTACGCCTGCAAGCTCTTCCTATCCTTCTCAATATGAAATAATGGCTGTTTTTTCTGTGAAGCCGTAGGTAAAAAATTGTTAAAAGCGCCGAAAGATTAATCATGAAAAACTGTATCACTGTGATGGGAATTAATGTAACTGAGTGTCGCCCGTGATAAATTACTAAATGAATGCACCCCCAAAAAAAAACAGAAGAAGAAAAAAGTCAAATGTGGAAAATGGATTCCAGTGACAAAGCCGAGTTATCAAACTCTACACCCGTCTCGGCGGAGTTTCTTTTTCTACATTTATTTACCGCTGTCGGCTGAAGCAGCCGTGTGGCCTGGACAGAGAGTTACGAGACCACAATCTGCTTTTCTCTTAATGATTATAAAACACAACATCAAGACAATCCCACACAGCTTTACAGATGATCTGTCGCTCTCGCCGCAGAAAAACTTCAATATAAAACGCTTCTTTTTACATTTGTGTACTTCACCGCAGACGCCATCACCTTTACTCTCTGTTACACGTGTGATGTTTTATTCTCCCCGGACGGCCTGATGATTTCCGGCTCAAATACAGTGTCGGATAAGAGAAATGCGTGTCATGACCTTTGCTTCCAGCTCAATGTATATCAACCACAGTCAACAAAAACACAAACGTATATTTAATGCTTAGCGTGAATGATGCCATTAAACAATGTTAATTGGACTTAAACTCTCTTTTATGTCTCGTTTAGGTGTCAAATGTTAAATGGACCAACCAGCGGTATACGACAGATGAGATCTCATTTATATCTCATTGTTTTCTCTAAATAAATAAATAAGATTATATGAAATCTCATTTGTCTCAGACACTTCTTTTCTCTTCACATTTACTTAAATCCAGATTATTTTACATTCATAACCACCTCTAAACTCTTCATGACTTTCAACAATTAAACTCTTTCTCTTTTATACTTCTTGAGCAAGTTGAAGGAAAACGACTGAGATATTTCAAGAGCTTAACTTATAAAGAGTTTGTCATGGCCGTTACGGTTCATCTCACCGAAAAGCATTTGTGTTTTTAGTAACCCTGATCAAACTGCTACAAATGATGTTATTTTATCTTGTCACAGAGGAGTTTCAAGGTGACCCAGATATGGTTTGAGCGTCTCTTTGTTCAGGCAGACGGAAAGGAGGATGAAGGGCCAACAACGCGGAAAACACAAAGCAGAGAAAAACCCAATGCCTGTGAATGTTCAAGTTTATAAGTCTTTTAATTTGCCTTTCACGTTTCCACATTTGCCTGGCTTTTCTCACAGAGCGTGACGTCCGGTCTTCAGAGCCACATGACGGGGAGGTGAAGCGTGAAAACAGGGCCGTATCGATCATTCCCAGACCGCAGGTCTACTGAACTGTAAACATTCAGTCTGTGGTGCATGAACAACAGGTCACGAGGATGCTATCCCAAAATACTGCGGCCTGCCGAGACCTTTGCTCCAGGATTCTTGCTTGTATGAGATTGAGTTTTAAAGATCAGGGTTTGCCTTTCAAGCGTGGATCAGGTTTGCTTTTTTTGGTTACTTTGCCTAGAGCCCTATGGAGAGATTGCATGGCTAAAGTAACCATGTAAAATAACGAGTTGTGTGAAGGTCAGAAAGTTCAACAACAACTCTTGACAAACTGAAAAGTATTGAAACTATTTATAAAGATTCCCATATTGTTGAGATTGTATTAGGGGAAATCTGATACCTTGTTATGTAAAGTGGACACCAGAACATTATTTGAACATCTACTGTAAGTTTCTTCTGACAACAAAATAAAAATGTTTGCCTCTGATATTAAACTTCATCATGATCTGAAGATCATCCAGAAGAGTTTGATCTAATAGAGCCTTCAGCTCTGAGATATTAATGTAATGACCATCACACGTGTTCAAGAGATGAATGTTTCCAGAAAACTCTTATTAGGAATAGTGTGTTTGTGTCTTTGCTCTTTGGAATGAATGACAGCTGTTTTAAGGCAGTGACATTCAGTTTTAATCGCGACTCAGAGTTTGTTTCTGTGGCGTCCCTATAGCCTTTGAGAAAGAGCCGAATGAATTCTGGGAAACATGCCTCCTCAGTTACTGCCAAGACAATGTGTCTGTGAGTAAAGCCAGTCGACCCTCATCATCCGAAGCCATTTCACAGTGGATTCTTTCATCATAACCCACTAACCTATTGCCATTTTCGTTCTCTAACATTTAACAATGGATGAACGCGTCTCTTCTCCTTTGTGCATGATAAAAACTTCTTTAAACGCAACATCGAACACATGGATCAGTGTCCATCACACAAACAAGACAAGATGCTCAAATGTGGCTCTTTGTGAAGCCTTTTGTGATTTTAGATGTTTTTTTCACAATTGAATGTATGAACACTATCAACAGCACACTCATGTCATGGGTCTGCTATATGTGTAAGTATAAACGGATGAAGATGTTCCTGTGTTTTAAATCTGCTTGACTGTAGATACAGTAGACATGTCAGTGTGTTTATGGCTTTGTTTCCAGGTTTTGAAGCTTCAGTGCTTTTGATAATAAGCTGCCACATAGCAAGAATGATCTTGTGCACGGAGAGCGACTGTCGTGACAGATTTGGACTGCCGTATGGATCTGGAAAAAAGCGTTGCTTTGACAGACGGCACCAGCAGTCAAAGATCTGCAGTCTTGGATTCTGACTGTAGTGAGAACAGAATCAGCCGTATTGTCAATCCATGATATTGTTTGTTCATGCGGAACCAGTTACCAGAGAAACAGACCTGGAATTGATCATTCTCTCTCTCAATTGCTCAACAAGGTCAAGTTCAATAAGAACACGTCTTCCAATACTTCACACTCAATCTTATGTGTGGAGTGGAAACACGAAGCACTATGAGAAACATCACAAATGGCTTTCTGTAATTGGGGATGTTTAAGAAGAAACAAGAACGTATATAAATGACGGAGTTTTTGTTGTGAAAACTTTTCTCTGTTTTACAGCATTTAAAAAAACAACCAGAAAATTAACAGATTTCCCAATTTTATCAAGATGTCAATAAGATTACAGAAATATTCGAATAGGTCTAATCTGTGTCTAAGATATTTCACCTGAGCAAAGTAGACAAGTCATAAATCTCACAAATGTCTGAGTTTCAGAAAAGATCTCAGCTAAGTCTCAAAGTGAGCTCAGATTTGTCAAATGTGCAATTCGAGTCAATATTGTTGAAGATCTCAATGTGAACTCAAACATTTCTCATCAAACGCAGTCAAATCAAGAATGTTTTACCCCGGTCTAAACATGTTTTTTGTTGCTTTTCTTATTTTTCTTAATAAATATTGTTAGAAACATCTGAGACCAAGTTGAGACTAAAATGAGAAATCAATCTGTATCCCATTAAACCGGTGGTTGTGGACACTGACCTCATGTTGTGACTAAAATGGGTCTCTATAGGTAACATTATTCAAGTGTTGTCTTCTCGAATCCCTCGTGTGATATTTCACAGCGTAAAGTCTTTTAAGCCACTGTTGAAGCAAACAGTTACTTTCCTTAATCAGATTATACACGCTTTAATCCTTTTATTTATTTTCTGAGGCAGATGCAATTTTTCGCCTATGTGGATCGATCCTCAAGGCGACGTGACTTAGTTATGGCATCCACCTCTCTGAATCACAGCCACCGTTCTTATTGATTTTAATTTATTTTCTGCTTTTATAATAACCTGTAAACTTTTTTCAGGAGGGGAGGGACTGCTGCATAACTTAAAACACATCTTTTGTATCTTTTTACATTGAGATTTAATCTGTTAGCAGATTCTGAAAGAAAAAAAGAGTGACAGTTAATGTTTGTCTTGAGGGCCAAAGTTTTCAAAAAGTTGAATAGTCTACAAAGCATGGTATTTTCCTCAAGTAATAACTTTTTACTATGGCATATCATGAAGATCAAAAAACAATAAGACAAAAAATCTCTATAAAAACAAACTAAGACCTTCTGAATAATAAATATTAATCTTTTATGACGTTTCACAGCTGAATCTCAATTTTTTAAATTTTTTTTTCAAATTTTTCAAAAAAATTTCAGATTAATGAAACATAAATAAAATCAGACAATAATAAAGTAAGCATTTATTCTTTTCAACTTGAACCGGGTCAAGCAGGCTTTGGTGACATTTACACTTGTTTTAGAAATGTGGGATTTGTGAAAAGAAAAAACAAACAAACACAGATTTGGATATTTTTAACAGATGGTTTATGTTGAGAACGGCAGAATCACAGATCTTACATCGAACATATCATTCAATTTGTCACATGAATTAAAAGATGCTTTGAGACCATATAGAGCTACCTGAGAAAAAAAATTAAATGAATTTCATTTTTTGTTTGAAAGGACCTGACCAGACCTCTATTCTCCGCTGGCTATCTCAAGCATCTAAATGACTCAGATAAAATCAGTTTAATTGGTACTTGAATTTGCTTCCTTTTTGCCCGAATCCCAAGAGTACAATGACCGTGTGCAAAGGGTAAGCCGAGACAACATTATCCACTCATTTGACCTTTCATTACTGCCGACTAGGCACTATGACAGTCCTGTGTTTGATGTATATATAAATGTGATCTCCGGATATGCAAATTATACTCAGATACATCCCATAATTGATCACTTCTTTACTTTTAAATCTCTCGCAGGAGTTTCTGATTTAACAAGTTCAAGTGTTCCATTTTTATTTCAAATTGTGGTTGTAAACCTAAGTGTGGAGCACAAAAGAAGATATTTTGAGAAATGGGGTTTTGTGTTTCAGAATGAAGGTCAGTGTTGTCCAGTGTTGTCCAATGAACACCGTCTTTTTAAAATACAATGTTTTGTGTTCTGCAGAAGAATGAATTAGATAAAGGAATAAACGAAGAAAGATTATAACTTTAATACTCCACGAGCATCAGTGATAATGTGCCCTGGATGTGCTGGGCATAACAATTCACATTGAAACTGTAATGAATTCAGATTGCCTTTCATTAACATCAGCGATAATTCATCCTTCTCAGTGTGACCTTTTATCAGACTTCAGTGTTGTGAAGACTGATGTTTGTTTCTGTATGTCACAGATTTCACACACGCTATAAAATCACCATAAATGACATCAGTGTAATATTACAACAACACTTACTGAAAAGTTCCTCATAAACTCACAGGAAAAAGAGAAGAATTCCATTGCCCTTACATGAGCTTTTAAAGACAGCTTCAAAACCTTAAAACAAACTTTAAAAAAGTTTCATGTAACTTTATATAAAACATTATGTATGTTATATATTACAATTGTCTAATAAAGTGAAACAAAAATTTATAATAAAATTGATCAAATTATGTCAGATTAGATGAAAAATATACAAAAATGATTTCCTTCATTGATTATATTAAGATTTATTTGGTGGTATTTTACCCTAATTCAAATGATTTAAAATACACATAAAAATCTAATTTAAAACTGGTTTTCAACTTTCAAAATCCCATACATTTAAAGGTCAAAAGCAATCCTATAAAACACATTTCCAAACGCATATTGTCTTCGTATAATGTCTAGAATCTCCCACTGTGATAGAAATTGAAATTCACCGACCATAGCTCTTATGCGGTGCCCATAAGGATCGACCATCTGTACTGGCTTGATAAATGAACAGAGCGTACATTCATCATCTATATATTTAATGGCATTACTGAGCATTGAGGTGTCTCACTGAAGACATTTGAAAACGTTCATATTATCAGTCAAGCATATGTGTGTCAACTGTAAAAATCCTCTCTCTATTGAAAACAACACAGAGACAATGAATATAAAACTATAGAATATAGCCATGACTTGTAATGAGTTTTATCATTTCATTCTTCTCATAGCTGTAAAATTGGTTTTTGGTCAGCCGGCACTGCAAACCTTAAGTGTGTCACCTTTCAGTTTAAAGTAATAATAGCAAAGCGCTGATGTTTGTATTAAGTGCCAATAAAGCATCTAAAAGCAGCGGGCATGATTCCACCAAAGAAAACATGTACACATTTCAGCTGGGCCTGTATGTGAATGGCATCGATCCGGTCCAGATAAGATTTCAGATATAGCACAATATCACAAATCACATCTGCCGAAGATACGCTGCTCCATCTGTTCAAAGTTTCATATCTGTTCTCACCAAATATTTTCAGGTCGTGATGATTTCATTTTGCTCACCAGCTAAAAAAAATCTTACTTAGTAGTGACAGTCACAGTACCAGCAGATAGGTCTGTATAAATCTCTGGAAAATAACTGTAATATCAATGTATCTGCTAAATGCCTAAATGTAAATGTAATATAATGCTGGTTTGTAGAGCACTTTGAGACAGATCGAGATTTAAACTTATGAACTTTGTGTTGCCTTTGAGCTACAGGAACAGCCCTGTGTCTGTATCTTTACCTTCTTTATTCTTGTCTACTCATAGTGAATATGTCTGTGATGCAGATGATAAACGGAAATGAGTTTCTGCAGAAGTTAATAACACTACATCGAGATAAAGTTGAATATGTTTGTCTAATGACATATGAAGATGTCTTGAAATACCAAATAAATCTCATCGTGATGTTCTGAAGGAGCTTGTTATTAATATGTCACACAAAGCAAAATTAATTTGAAGAAGGAGCAAATCGATATATATATCAACAAAACAATAGCATTATAGAAGTGAATGTTCGGTTTTCTATTTATTTATCAGGTGTGCCAATGTTATCATGGCATTTCCATAAAGCAGCAGGACGGCTTTTGTGCGCTGACACAAAGCTTGATTGATTACGCTGAGATTTTTTTTGTCATTACACAAAAACACTACGCACAACAATACACACTCGTCACAAAGGACAAAAAATAATGAAACGACGGCACAACCCGAGTGTCAACCGTGACCTGAGTTAAGGGCAAATGCAAACAATCGAAGTAAACATCATGTAATGATGCCATTTCTATAGAATAATTTCATGATGACTGCAGGTTCGTACATTAATATTATTCATTTGGCAGACATTATAACCTTATAGAAACCTTTTTTAAAATATAAAAAAAATGTATGTAGTCACAAACATTGATGGTCAAAATATAAATAATGCCTTGTATAAATACCTTCATTTTTGTCAAATAAATAATATGAATTATATAATAAAATAACTTTAAAAACATCAATATAAATAGACGTTAAAGATTCATAAGTATCTTATGGTTGACCTGTCCCTTTAATCCCTAGTTAAAGTGTTGCATAACACAAAAGAAGATATTTTGGAGAATGTTGGTAAAAGAAAGTTGCTCTTTATTCTTGCGTAGATATAACAGAAGTCCGTCTTGGCCAACTGGTTTTGGTTATCAACATTCTTCAGAATATCTGAGTATATAGAGTAGAGGGGAAAAAAATAATGACAGAATTTTAATTAGAGGAAATACTGTCCCTTTAAATGCATGGATTTTCTATATGACATGGTAAAATCTAATTCAATTATGTAATTCTATTTTAAATGCTGTTATAGTGTTACATTAATTGAGTCTAGAAGCATTTTGTAAATCGGGTACATCACAATTGGTTGAGTTGGACGTAATGATGTCTGAAGAACATTGAATTGTTTTGCACAGTTGCACTTAGTTTTCCTTATTTTGTTTTTTCTGTAAATGATGGGAGGAGATTCGAGTTTCACGGTCCATCCGCTGTGATGGTGACACACTGTAGACCTCCGCCAAAGACCTTCGCAGCTCATTAAATGCAAATGGAAGAGCATGTCTAATTGTTCCAGTCCATTTCTGCCTCTAACTCTACCAGAAAATGATCAAAACCTCTGAACCGGAAACCATTACGGCTTCTTTCTGTTATGAAACGATAAGAGCGGTGACAATCGCCAAGCTTTTTTGTCTCCTTTCTGAAAGTTGTGAGGGAATTCTAAAGATGTTGTTGACAGGAATAAAGCACTCGGATTCTGAGGAAGGTGCACGCAGGGTTTTATGGAGTTTTCCATCATTTTTCATTCGGGTATGTGGCGGTGAATCTGGTCCTCTCTGGAGCCCGAGGGCATGTTGACAATGTCTTAAAAGTATTCTCTACAGTGCAAATCAAATCCACTCAAATCCCCGAAGGCTGCAGTTTGTGGCACATGGATATAAGGACAGACATTGACAGATCCTCTCCTGCGCATTTCTCTCAATCTTTGACTTTCTTTCCAAAAGCACTTCAGTGTCTTTTTAAAACCCATTCTGAAGAACAAGTAGAACAAAACTATGGTTATTTGCCATATAGAGAAAGACCCTCATCTTCAACTGCATCCAATGGTTTGATGTGGAAAGCAAAAACATTTTCATTATCCGTTTAACTTAAAAATGATATTCTCACTAACATCAACACATGGTTAATTGTTAGAAAACCCAATTTCACAATGTTTGGATTGACACAAGGTCAATGTGATTTACAAAAAGATATTATTCTGCAAACTCGATTAATTAAACATTTATTCATGTATTGATTATGCACATTGATTCATTTTATTTTATTGTAAAAATATATTATTAATTATATCTTATTTCCATACACTAGAACGTTGTTTAATTACAATGTAAATGAATTCGCCGCCTTGTAAAATATTATGAATTTTTGTGAGTTAAATTGGACATCTCACAGTTAATATTATTAACCCATTTATTTTTAATACAATTTAACACAACCCAATCCTACCTCTAATGCTGGATCTCAAGAAAAGAAAGTTTTTGCAGAAGTCCTTGACATAATGCGCTGGTAATCCATCTATTTGTAGTCTCTCTCTTTGGAGAGCGAGTGTTCCAGTCGAAAACAAAGAGTTAACCTTGATTGCCGTTCTCAGAAGAGTTCACAGCCATAAAGCGCCACTCCGCGAGCATCCCCTCACTCCACTGCCAATTTTTCACACCGGTCCAACGGTTTCATGGCCAAGTAAAGATGGTTTTGGCAGCCGGCCCGGAGTGAAGCCAATTGAGGATTGATTTAGATTCTGGGTGCAGGAGGAAGAGAGAGGTTATCTATGAAGATATTCTATTCCCTTTGTGGATGCTTTATCCGGCTCAAAAGATGCATTGTACCCACAGATGTGTCCGGGGAAGTGTGTATACCGGCCCCACGGTAACCTACACAGCCTCCTCAGAGGTCACGCGGGAAGCTAGAGGTCATCAGGGGGTTATATACAGTACTGTACGGCATACCAATGTCTGCATTGCCAATGTTACCCGCGTGGGATGAAATGTTTCTATCCAACACAAGCCTGACGATGTGAATTTATTGGCATTAACTTTTCTGCACATTTGGTTTGTGTGGTTTTCATTGAACACCTCATGCTTAACTATTAGAAACGCACAATTACAAGTGAAGTTTAAAGAGTGCTCAAGCGCGAACAATCCTATCATCTGTTTATTTTCCTCAGAGCCCCTTTCATGATCATTAAGCCATATACTGTAGTAAAATTCAGCAAAGTGTAAAATTGGATTCTGTGATATGTCAACATTTAATAGAAAATAGAAATATAAACCGCTCTGTTGTCATTTTGAAATGTTCACGGATTTCAAACACATTTAGGTTAATATTTATATTATGTTGTTGAATGTTAAATGTACTGTGGTAGAAAAGCGTTCATCCCTAATGAACATCTGGAAACGTCCACATGACATCATTTTCTCTTTCAATCTGAATCTTGGCCAGCGGTGGAGAGAAACTGTAAATCTTTTAGCTTGGGGTTGTCCCCGGTATAGCAGACATATTTTCTGAGCGTGAAGGGATGTTATTTTCCTGATGAGTCAGGCTTTACAACCCAATGACAAATACTCTTGAGTTTCTGCCCGGTGAGCACACGCTGCCAAGACATCTGCAAATCTCAACAGCATCTTTTCTATTTAAAACCCCTATTTTTGTGGAACGTGAACATACATTCTATATTATTAACATTGCAAAAAAAAAACATAGATCAGCACAATCACTAACCCTATACAGTGAAGGTCATGGCACACACTGACGTGTGGCCAAGTATGGTATCCCATTTTTGGAATTTTGAAATACTCTCAGATATTGAAGAACAATATTTGCACACAAATATAGTAGAAATTGTATGTATCGACTTAAACAAAAACAAATGAAAACATGCCAATAAATAATGCATGAAGTAAAGTATCTATATATTCTATAATGCGTGAAGTTAAGTATGTATTCTATCATACATAATGCAAAGTTTGTTTTCTATAATGCATGAAGTGAAGTGTGTATTCTATAGTGCATGAAGTGAAGTCTGTTTTCTATAATGCATGAAGTGAAGTATGTTTTCTATAATGCATGAAATGAAGTTTGTTTTCTATAATGCATGAAGTGAAGTCTGTTTTCTATAATGCATGAAGTGAAGTCTGTTTTCTATAATGCATGAAGTGAAGTATGTTTTCTATAATGCATGAAATGAAGTTTGTTTTCTATAATGCATGAAGTGAAATATGTTTTCTATAATGCATGAAATGAAGTTTGTTTTCTATAATGCATGAAATGAAGTTTGTTTTCTATAATGCATGGAGTGAAGTCTGTATTCTATAATGCATGAAGTTTAGTATGTATTCTATAATGCATGAAGTGAAGTCTGTATTCTATAATGCATGAATTGAAGTCTGTATTCTATAATGCATGGAGTGAAGTCTGTATTCTATAATGCATGGAGTAAAGTCTGTATTCTATAATGCATGGAGTGAAGTCTGTATTCTATAATGCATGGAGGGAAGTCTGTATTCTATAATGGATGAAGTGAAATATGTATTCTATTATTCATGAAGTGCAGTATGTATTCTATAATGCATGGAGGGAAGTCTGTATTCTATAATGGATGAAGTGCAGTATGTATTCTATAATGCATGGAGTGAAATATGTATTCTATAATGCATGAAGTGCAGTATGCATTCTATAATGCATGGAGTGAAGTCTGTATTCTATAATGCAAGAAGTAAAGTATGTGTGTATTATATAATGTATGGATTAAAGTATGTATTCTATAATGCATGAAGTGAAGTATATATTCTATCATTTTTGAAGTCAAGTCTGTATTCTATAACGTATGAAGTGAAGTGTGTGTTTTCTACTACATCAAGTGAGGTTTTTCTCTACAAAGCATGTAGATAATTAGTGCAATATGTACATATGTTTGATATAAAGCTGTGATGTACAGTACTGAATGTATTCTATGATGCATACAGTGCAGTGCACAATAAAGTACATTACTAAATGTCATTTGTAGAGGATGAAGGGAAGTATAAAGCAAACATGCTACAGTAGTATGCACAAATTCAAGTATGCATGCAACTGTTATCTCGTCTTTATGAGAAGCGTAAATTCATGCAACAGACTTCCATCCTTAAACCAAACTTCGATTTAAATCTAGAGACATTTTCAGGAATATTCTGCACTTCAGTATTTTGTCGGTACATAATATTATCAGAGATTTAATTAAGTTAAACACACGGTGCATACTGAACAAACATTCAGACTGTATTGTGTCACTGTGGCCTCAAAGAGTCAATCACAAGGTTATTTAAACACAATCCTCATTCCTACGAGTGCTGGATCTTATCTTTGCATTTCCTCAATCTCACTGAGGGATTTCTTTATTTGATTATTGAAAAAAGCCCTGAGAGCAGAAACTACAGGAGATGTGAAGCAGCAGACGGACAGCTGAACTGTGACACTGTTTTATCTCACTCCATGAAATAAAAAAATTTAATCAAAATACAAAAGTCTATTCTCAGATATGGATCATATTGATCCGCTTGCTGTCGCCCGGTATGTGGACGTGTTCATTCTTGTGTGGATTGTGATGTTGCCATGGCGGCAGACATGATGTCAACAGTAACTGTAACCGGGATGTTGGATGAGGCTCACTGTCCATGAGGTGGGACAGAAGAGAACTATTACGATGTTTACTGAAGTGGACAGTTTAGAATAAATAAGTGTGAACATTAGAATTAACTTTTATTCCATTCGAGTTTAAGAGGGTTTTGCATTGTTGCAGAAAAAACATTAGAAACTTAAGAATAAATACATAAAAAATGGTATTGAATTTGACAAATTATAACATTTTATTAAAAGTAAATTTTTAACTCACAAAAAGTCAACTTGTTTTTATTAAATAAACTAAATATAACAGAAACCTACCGAGGATCGCGATATCGACTTATACAATATGCAAAAAAAAAAGAAAGTAAAATTGATAGAAAAATATGAATAAAAAATAACACTGATTGTATTAAAACTAGCTTTTTACAAAATATTTTAAGACAATATAACTATTTATCAAAGTAAACGCAAATGCAAGTGTTCTTTAGCTCACTTTTAAAGAACTAAAGCACATCCGTGTGAAAACGAGGACCTGAGAGCGACACTTGACTTTTAGCACATAGATTTTGTCAGGTTTCCTGAAGTTCAGATAAGATCACAATGGAAATCATGCAGAAGACCTTTCTGTGTCTGAAAGATCACAGTGTTCTCTCATGAGAAAACCAAACAGCGGGAATGTGAGTGTGTGAAGACATGTCACAGGTCTGTGAGGGAAATCATTCAAGCAGACGCGCTTCACACCTGCCCTTCACCAACAGACCGGGAGACAGAGAGCCACGCTCCTTCACTATTCACACCATCCCAAACACAAGTGACAAACAGAGCGTTTCCAGCTGGATTCTGTCAGCTATGGCAGTTCTAATTAAAGGACATGAACAGTTTGGCAGAAAAAAAGAACAGTGTTTCTGAGGTCGACTGACTCCCGGCATGACATGTTACCAACTGTTGAGGTTTTGACTCGGCCGTGTCTGCTGAGAGTCTGTTTGGCTACGGCGGAAGAAGCTTTAGTGTGACACTGTTGTGTTACAGGTGATCGAATCATGAAGAAGAAATTATTAAATAGAAATAGAAAGAAATTATTAAACAAATGTCTGCTCCTATATTTGAATGCTACTGCTCAGATGTTGCTCTTTCATAGCTTACGATATCTGATGGGGTTTATATTTGAGTTTTATTTTATTCTCAATGTGAGTGTTGAAACACATGAAGGATGTAAAGGTTTATAACAATGTTAAAATAATCTGGAGTTATGTATAAAAATTTTCGAGTTCCTATTGAGATATTCAACAATACTGACTTTTAAAATGCAGATAGATCTTGACATTTTTTCTAAAACATTTGAGACTATCTTCTCATTAGAAAAATCTTAAACAGGAATATCCATTTGTTCATTTTTTACACAATGTCTTTTAGAAATGACTACGATCTTATTTTTTAATCTTTCTTTTGGGATTTATTGTGTTACATTTTGGAGCGGTGGTTTATGCATGAAAAGTGTTTCATCTTTTTATTTGTGAACATTGACTTATGGGTCAGTCTTACAGAAAGTTTAGAAGGGTTAGAGCCCTTGTGTACAGTACCGGTCCATCAGGATGGATCTCAAGGCCCTGATGTCATGGCTTTATCGATGAGCTCTCTGGTTAGTTGTGTGTGCTGCTTGATTTACTTTCTGATTGCACGAGGAGCTAAAGAGGAAAGCAGTTAACAGCCATGCAGACCTAAAATTACAACCTGACCGTTCCGTATCCATGCTTGAATAACAGTTCAGAATTGGACCAACTGTCTTAACGATACTTAAGCTGAATTTCTTAAATATATTTAGTATCTAGATGACGATGGTTGAGTCATGTGTATCAGAAAATCAACTGTGAATTATTATTTCATTTCTTATCTGATATGTCAACAATTTCTTAAATTAAACATGTAACTGATAAAACATCGTTCTCTTCAAAATGAAGAATGCTTTCTCTATGGTAGATGTGCAGTTACAGAAGACTTGTGTCACGTGTCAAACAGTCGTCAGTGTGCAGCACATATGAGTCAATGAGCGCAGCCTGCAGGACCTAAACCCTAGAGACCCTAGAGACCATGTTCAGTCTAAAGGACTTCATTTCCTCTGCCTGTGGTTCTCTACACACTCAATGTGAACTGATATCTTTTAGGGAGGCCCTTGGGCACGGCCGGTCTCAACATATTCAACTTGACAGGCGGACGGGGGAAAACACGATGCAGTGACCCACATTGAGGATATTTGAAGAGTCACTTCTATCTTCAACCCTTTCATTTATTCTTTCATTTTAACATCTACTTCTAACACGTGTGTGTTGGTTTTGACTATTGCCAAAGTTGTGAGATTATTTTACTTCATATGAGTCTACCTTGGCCATGATTGATTTAAGAATGGATGGTTTGCTTCATTGAAAATCAGCCGATCTTTGCAACCTACATTTGCTTATCCACACTGTTGGAAGAAAGATTATGTAAAATGGTGAAGAAGGTGAAATGATGAATGTTTGATTAAACATTTACATTACATTTACATTTAGTCATTTAGCAGACGCTTTTATCCAAAGCGACTTACAATAGTCGAGGAGACGATGAAGCGGTAAATAGCCGATACAACAATAGGTGAACAAGTGCTACAACAATGTTACCAAGTTACACAGAGAGAGAAGTTACAAAAGAAGGTTTTTTTTTTTTCAATTAAATTGATCTGAACAAACCAAACCAGACTCAACCAATGACTGAAAACCGACAGATAAAAAAAAACAGTTAAGTAAACCGTTGCTTAAAATAAAATGCATTTTGATTCTTAAATGATGTCCACTTGGTCTGCATGGCATTATTTAAGGATTGAAGTTATGGACTATTTTAAAATACGTAATTGATATGTTGATAGCATTAACAGTGTTGTCAAACACAATATGGTTCCAAAAATAATAGTCAGGATTGCCAGATTGGGAAAGAAAATCCACCCAACGTCCAAATCAAACCCAACTAAAAATGTGCCCGCTGAAAAAAGTGAACTTCACAGTCACGGTCACACCGTCACTGGCATACACAATGGTGAAACGCATCATGGTATTTAAACTCACAACAAATGTAGCAACTAGCCTTTACCCATATTAATTTTTATAAATGTAGCATGAAGAGACGTGACAGTGACCTCAATTTCACAGCAGTAATTATTGCAATCTGCCGGTCTGACACCTCAGGCTAAGCCCACACTCTCCTGACTTTGTCTCGGCGCTGGCTCCACTCTCCTCAGCGTCCATCATTTAATTACCTCAATTAAAGTAATAATTAATCACCGGCCCAAGAACCCATTACTAGCTCATGACTGAAATTGTCCTTTAATCAAAAGCTCCGGCTTGACACGCGGGTCATCCGCCACTGCCGTGTGAGCGCATGAAACCTCGGGATGTTTACCGGCTCAGTTTGGCCTTATCCTGTGACTGACAGCTCTCTTCTCCTAATGAGCGTTGGACCTGACGCTCATTAAAACACCAGAACAAGTTGAAAGGACGACCGAGCAATTAATCCACGTCCGTCAACAGTGAACGATCTCACCTGTACTCACAGTCACCTCGGCCTGAATTACAATTCACGGTAACAAGTTAATAGAGCGCGACAGTAAGTTTGGGAAATAAAAATCCCGTCTAGCGTCTTCAAGGACTAATTTGATTTTTAATGATAATGTATAAACCTTTCAGGACAGATCCAGATATAAACATCTCCTGTATTTACAAGTAGCCAAAAGTGACGTCCGCCCAATTGATGTCATCAGTTTCTCCGTTTTATGTATATGATGAAATTTTAAGCTTCATCATCAATACAACATCAGTACACTTCAGCGTGGAGTGGATTAAATCGGCCTTTGCTGGCAAGCAATTTACAGACACCCACAGAAGAGCAGGAGAGCTCCACTCCACGGCCCGCTGAATAGGGTTAGCAATCGGAGTGCACTCGAGCATTAAGGTCAGACGTTTTCCCGGACACCCTGCTCCGGTGGTTCTGATGGGTCCTGACTTTTATCTCCCATGGTCACCCAGCAAAGGAGAGAAAATGAGTTGTAGCACGGGGACAATGAAGAGTGAGAGCGCAGCAGACATGAGTCAGACGCGGTTTGTGCCGAGCTGAAGTTGCTCATCGAGTTCACAGCCGTGGGTCTTCTCTACATAAGTCGCATAAGCCTGGCCGACGGCTCCAAGAGTGAAGGCCGGAGTAACGGAAGCCAGTTGTGCGGAGTGCAAACCTCACTTTACTTATCTGAAAAGACTCTCTAGTGACTGATGCTGGAAGACGTGGCCTTTGACCCTCTTGTTAGAAGAAACAGCTCAGAGTGAGTCACATTTAAAATCGCATAAAAAAATTATATCATTTCCTGTCTGTTTACAGCTTCATACTGAATGTTACAAAGGAGCCCAAATACAGTTCGTGTGTGTGTGTGTGTGTGTGTGTGTGTGTGTGTGTGTGTGTGTGTGTGTGTGTGTGTGTGTGTGATGAAGTGCAGGTTCTGTGATCTTGTAAAATGTAAAGATGCATTAAGCTTCTCGCTCCGAGTTTATAAAGCCCATCAAGGTCACAGGCTGGAGATGGTTTGGCTTTACAAATGTATCTGAATGCTGCGGTGTTCGTCGCATACAGGCCACTGCTGTTATCGCTAATGAGCTGTTTTGACAATCAGGTCGTCCTGGCAACATCATCTTATCGGCAGACGCATCTAAATAACATGCATGCGGCGACTGCATTAGAAACGCGGGCTGCAGAAGGACAATGTTGTCTTATATGCTCGAAGGGGTCTGAAGGCTAATGAATGCATTTGTTCTTGCAGGGACAAAGAGGGGGCCGTACACTTTTACAGGGGACATAGAATGACCACAGCGACTAAATGGACAGTTCACACAAATAGGAAAATTCTCTCCATTTCATGCCATCACAGATGTATGTGACTTCTTCCTTCCTATTATTGAATGTATTATATGTTCAATAATAAGTGGGGTACAAAATTCCTCAAAAATTCTTGTTTTATGAGTTCAAAAAATTACTAGTTTTTTAAATAATTTATTTAAAATTACCATCAATGACAAGTATTGGCAATAGCATATTGTCCGTCGAGTCTGAATGAGATTTAAATAACATTGACAAAACACTAATCTGGTAAGGTTTTCTACATTCTGTGTGATCTTAATATATGTGATATTGACTGAGTGATGCCATATAAAAAAAAAGAATCAACATTTTTATAATATGTCGAATAAAACTGAAAAAAAAACTAAGAACCGAGCTAGTTTTGGCATCAACTTTTACTGTCTGTAAAAACGAGGATGAGAAAAATCATTTTTCCGTTCTCATCCATAATGACAGGCCGAACAAAAAAAGAAAGATCAGTCAAACACAAAGGCTTTCAGCAGTTTCCATAGAGATGACAGATGGACAGTTTCAGCCTGAGTGACAAAAGCAACAGGTTGAGAGAAGCTTCACTCAGGGCCACATTATCATTGGCTTAACGAGAGAGAGAGAGAGAGAGAGAGAGAGAGAGAGAGAGAGACCAGAGAGAGAGACCAGAGAGAGAGACCAGTGAGAGAGACCAGAGAGAGACCAGAGAGAGAGACCAGAGAGAGAGACCAGAGAGAGACCAGAGAGAGAGACCAGAGAGAGAGAGAGAGAGACCAGAGAGAGAGACCAGAGAGAGAGAGAGAGAGACCAGAGAGAGAGAGGGAGAGGGAGAGAGAGAGAAAGGGAGAGAGAGAAAAAGGGAGAGAGAGAAAAAGGGAGAGAGAGAGAGAGAGAGAGAGAGAGAGAGAGAGAGAGAGAGAGAGAGACCAGAGAGAGAGACCAGAGAGAGAGAGAGAAAGACCAGAGAGAGAGAGAGACCAGAGAGAGAGAGGGAGAGGGAGAGAGAGAGAAAGGGAGAGAGAGAAAAAGGGAGAGAGAGAAAAAGGGAGAGAGAGAGAGAGAGAGAGAGAGAGAGACCAGAGAGAGAGAGAGAGAGAGAGAGAGACCAGAGAGAGAGAGAGAGAGAGAGAGAGAGAGAGAGAGAGAGAGAGAGAGAGAGAGAGAGAGAGAGAGAGAGAGAGAGAGAGTGGGTGGAGATGAGGGGGCTCAATTGCCTGGTGACTTTGGCTGATTGAAATTGACCTGCAGTCTGCAGTTAAAATCTTCTATGCTGGAAAAACTGAGAGCTATCATCTGGTTTTAATTTGAGAGCCTCTCATGTGGTTTGCCGGGGTGAAATGTTACACTGAACGCTTCTAATTCAATCGTGAAAAAAATGAAAGAGCCACAAAACGTGTCTGTCAATCAATAAAAGGACGGCAAGCATGAACCGTGCCGCAATCTTTCGGAATGGAATTAAAGCATTTGCATTTCCTCATTTGAATTCTTTTGATTTGGACAAACGTATGAAGGCCACCAAACGTTTTGAGTATTGATGACACAGCAACCTATAAGATTAAACCGATTTTTCCTCTACAGGAGTGTCCTGAAGGCTGATAGATTCTATGTTGTGCGTGACAGGTCAATATAAATGTCACTGCCTGGG
This sequence comes from Triplophysa yarkandensis, assembly GCA_033220385.1. Lineage (NCBI taxonomy): Eukaryota > Metazoa > Chordata > Actinopteri > Cypriniformes > Nemacheilidae > Triplophysa > Triplophysa yarkandensis. The sequence continues at coordinate 79,022 of JAWHQN010000188.1, read as the reverse complement.
TGTTGAGAGTGTTTTTGAATACATATAATTTGCATTAAAGACAGCTGGCTATTGGTTACCTCAATGACATCCATGCAGCCATTTATACAATGCATATTATATATACCATCAGCATGATAACCCTTCATTCTCAAATCTATTATTCTCCCTCTTTATCAAATGAACCTTCCAAACAATCACCTAGCAACCAGACCTGCATCCCAACTCTTCTTTACATTTACATTTACATTTATTTATTTAGCAGACGCTTTTATACAAAGTGATTTACAAGTATTATGCAGTTGCCAACTATCACTGTACTATTTTGAGCCTATTAGTTTGTAATTTATAAAGTCAAGAAATCAAGGAAAATCATTGATTTGTACATTCATTTACAGACTGTTGCACTGCAGGTCGAAGGTCATTTATTTCATTATCTAAACAACAAAAACAAAAAATGATATATCACAGAACTGAAAAACTGAAAACACAGAAAAAAACAAATATTTGTCTACTTTGCAGTGAAAAATACGTTTTATAATTATAATTAATACTTTAAACATTAATGTTTAATTTTAATTAAAAATATAGAATGTTTAATAAAAAATGATTTATATGTACAGAAATATATAATGCATAGTTAAAAGCATGAAATATATATTTTCTCTTTCAAATCTTAAAACATCTTTATCAACGACACAAACATTCAAAAACCCACCAAAAACACAGAATACTGGGAGCCATCATACGACAGAAAGGTCTCTGATAACGCTTCAACTAATGAAAGTAAAGGTAAAGTTTCTCAATACTGATAACCTTCTCTGTAATTACTGACCAAAGTCATTCAAATCAGGTTTGAGGCAAAATAATGAGAATGAATATAGATATAATCCTGAACTCCAGAAACTTCATCACGGCAGAAAGAGTCATACATCTCTTTTAAAGCTCCTTTATGTGCAGGGAACGCTGGTCTTTTGAATCGCAAAGTTAATATCTGTCAGCAGCCAAGGTTAAAGGGGAGACAGATCCCTGGGAGTCAGAATTGGAGAAGAGAGGCCGTATTCGCTAAGGAAAGGCATTTTTTATCGTATCCCAGCTCATAATAGATGATCAGTGTCTTAAAGAATGATGAGAGTCATTTTCATCCGGCTCAGACGGATTCGCCTACGTGAACATGAGTCAACCACAGACTTTTGAAAATGTGTTGCTATGTGTGTCATGGGGGCTGTTACACCAACTTGGAGGATTACATGTGTGTTTATATTTACCCTATGCATCTATGTCATATAGTATTATGAAGTCATTCTACACATACTAACCCTTGTGCTCACTGTGTACTTCATAACTTCAAAAAATTTATTTCTTACAAAGCAATTTTTTCTTGTTTTTGGTACAAATATCTAGAGCTTCTTATATCATCAATCTTTAAGTCATCTTGAAACAGTAAGTTTGTGTTTAAAACAAGCTTGATAATCTGCGGATGGCGTGAGAAAGATAAAATAGCTATATGAAAAAGTCAAAATAAATTCAAGTTTCATTGCCCCACTGGCAGATTGTATTAAAGATAGATTTAAAAATGTTCTTTACGAAAACAAGACAAAACATCATATGTCACTTTCCTTGCCACGAAAGTGTGTTAAAGTTTTACACATCTGTACTAAAAATAAGAAAAAACTGTTTAATAAAGAACATTTTATTGCAGCGATAATGTTCATCAAAACAGAAGGGGCTAAATTTATTAGAGTATATATCAAATACATGTTTTAAAAGTCTCAACTCATATGTTTTCCTAGATATGCTAATGAGAAATAAAAAAGCAACAAATGAGATTGAAGCTGTTAAATTTGTTATCAATTAAGAAGAGATATTAAAGAAATCTCATCAGTGATGTGTCTCATGGATATGGTGACAGTAAATGAGACAAACTATATCAACAACGTGTAATAATTCAGATTTACACATCCACTCGAGACGCAAATATTTAGAGTTGACATTGTCATCTGTGCTGTCAGATATGGCCGTATTGAAACACGCTTGCATTAGACTAAGCATATTCAAGGTGACCCGACAGCGCATGTCACGATGAGCAGCACAGCCTGCAGTGTATCTGTCAGCGGGTTATAAAACCACCCAAAAATAAAACATTTACATGCAGAATACACTCAAGTAACCTTGTACTAGATAACCTCAACAACTCAACATTGAAAAAGCTAATCGTTGACGTGTGTGTGTGTGTGTGTGTGTGTGTGTGTGTGTGTGTGTACGCTGGTAAATGTGATCACGGTGCATGGAGATGGGGGGGTATCTGATGTGAAGAATCACATAGTGATTAATGCTACAGATCACCGCTGCGACCTTCAGACGCTCTGAAATGCTCTTTTGTTTCACAGCGTCTCCACTTTCACCCTTCCATTTGTCAAAGTTTCAGAGGTAAAGGGGTGGAAGAGGGTTGTTGAATTTACAGCCCTACAATGCTTTTGACCCATAACATGACCATTTACACAGCAAGAGCGATTCACAGGACTGAGAATTATTCTTGCGCACCGGCAACTCTCATAACCTCTCATGCCCGTCGCTCACAACAGATGAAGATGCTTAGTTTTGTGAGCAAAACTTTTCTCTGCAAGATAAAAAAGAACATATCTGAGGTACATCACATCTCCATTGTTTTGTGGAAATAAATTGGGTACATTTTTAGTTTTTTTTTGGTTTTAAGTCAAAAGTCTGAACACAAACATTTCTGTTCTAATGCACCCAATTTTACTTCTGTCTTTGTTTCTGTTTTATCTTCAACTTAACTGAACTCAAAAGAGGAAAAAGAGGAAACCAAACTGAACACTGAAATAAATTATGCTGATTTTTTAGTGTGTACTAACCGTACTAAAATCAAAGTATTGCAATTGCCAAAATTAATATTAAAATTTCCAAGAGTAAATAAATAAAGTACAAATTAGGAAAATAAATAATTTAACTTACATTTACATTTACATTTAGTCTTTAGCAGACGCTTTTATCCAAAGCGACTTACTTGACCCCATTCATGTGTATATTAAATAATTATGTACTGGCCTAATGAAAGCATGTAAAATAAATATGTCTTCACAAAAAACAAATCGAGTAGTCAGCACTTTTCGTACATTGAGTCTTGGCTGCATATAGCACAGATCACAAGCTTCTATATCACTTAACGAGGCATCTAAACCTATATCACTAGGTCACGTACGTTCTCTCTCACTAAAAATCTGCAGCGGATGTTACTGTCTGCACACATTCCACTGAGATCTATTGGGATCCGCTGCGCTTTACTGCCCCTGTATTTGATCTGAGTTATAAAGATCATTACCTAGATGCACAAATAAAGCAGCGTGCACAAGAAGTGATTCAGACCGCTTGGTTGTGGAGAACCGGTGTGGAGATGGAGAAGTGCATATGACAGGAGGAGATCCGAAAGCAGAAATAAAGACTCTGATTGTTTCATCAGAACTTATTGTTTTGGCCATGTTGTGTCAGTGATAAAAGTCTTTCGACCAAAACCGAATAAGCCCTTTGAAGCCATTTTCAGCAAAATATTTTCGGCGTCCCAAAATTTGGTGCATCCCTTATGATATTGGTATTTCTGAGCAATATATGCAATTGATTTGTCACTGGCGTCAACAAATGAAAAAGAAAAATATCACAGTTTTTATCTTTTGTCATCGTAGTTAAATTTAGTCCCAACAGTACTTTGTAATACGACATTTTAACAGAGACAGAGAAAGCAGAAGAGACAGCTCCACAATTAATTTGACATTGCATGTGGACACCGGATATGAAAATTAAATCAAGACTAATGACCATCGAACAATAAAGCGGGAAGATAAACGGCCACCAGAGAGACAAGGTTGCTGAAGTCGAATAACTTCATGACTCCATAATTCTCCTATTCAAAAGGGTGCTGAGGCAATCACATCCCAATTTTTGTAAATGCCATCTTTGCTACATTTGGCCTCGTTTCCATCGAAATAATTTCCTCTAAAATGCTAATGAGAGAAAAAGCAGAACAGAATCTGACGTTAAATTGCACAAAACAACAAAGGGGCTTTTCTGAATGAGATGTTATTAAAAGACCAGTCACTGCTGCAAGAGTCTGACAACATACTGTGGAAATAACTATTTATCTTTACAAATGAAAATGCAACAATTTCAAATCATTTTTGTCCGACACTCTTCACAAATATATACCAAGTTACAGAAAGCTTTTTGTGGTGTAAAGTATTATTTTCCAAAATGATGATCTCATGATAGATGGTTATAAGATTAAATTTAGGTCATATGGCAAGACTCATCTGTGTTTCAGATATTTCCACTGAGAAGAAGTCGTAACTTTATAAATTAGAGTTTCAGATGAGATACTCAGAATTGTCAACCCTGCAATCAAAAGTCAATAATAGTGAAGTTTCAATACTCAAACATTTCTAATCAATGTTATCAAATTCACCATTTTGGGGCAATGTTTAAACATTAACATTTACTTTTATTCATTTGGCAGACCCTTTTATCCAAAGGGATTTACGAGTATTGTGCAGTGGCCAATTATAAGGTAGGGTTAGGGTTAGGTTAGGTTAGGGTTAGGTTAGGTTAGGTTAGGTTAGGGTTAGGTTAGGTTAGGTTAGGTTAGGGTTAGGTTAGGGTTAGGGTTAGGTTAGGGTTAGGTTAGGTTAGGTTAGGGTTAGGGTTAGGTTAGGTTAGGTTAGGTTAGGTTAGGGTTAGGTTAGGGTTAGGGTTAGGGTTAGGTTAGGTTAGGTTAGGTTAGGGTTAGGGTTAGGTTAGGTTAGGTTAGGTTAGGGTTAGGTTAGGTTAGGGTTAGGTTAGGGTTAGGTTAGGTTAGGTTAGGTTAGGTTAGGTTAGGGTTAGGGTTAGGTTAGGTTAGGTTAGGGTTAGGGTTAGGTTAGGGTTAGGTTAGGTTAGGTTAGGGTTAGGTTAGGTTAGGTTAGGGTTAGGGTTAGGGTTAGGTTAGGGTTAGGTTAGGGTTAGGTTAGGTTAGGTTAGGTTAGGTTAGGGTTAGGTTAGGTTAGGGTTAGGTTAGGGTTAGGTTAGGTTAGGTTAGGTTAGGTTAGGTTAGGGTTAGGGTTAGGTTAGGGTTAGGGTTAGATGTCTTAGAAGCCGAGGTAAGATGTCTTGCATGAGGACACTTCAGTCATTGTCTGATGGCATGGTCTGACGTCTGATGGGAGATTCAAACCAAAAACTTTCTGCTTACAAGTCCAACTCTATAACCACCAGATCACAACTCACCCCTAAACTCATATAGAAATACATAGTTCTGGACAATTCTAAAATTCTAAAAACACTTTTAGAATATAATCGTGATCAGTAAACTGAACCAATGATTATATTACACAAAATCCTTGCTGAAAGTGTTTAAACATCAGAAAAAAGATCAGTTTCTTTTTAATTTATCTATTTTAAAATAGGTAAATAATCCTGCATTATGGATTTGACATTAAAGGAAACAGTTTTTGTGGAAAAACAAACTTCTCAGGATTTATGTAAATTAATATATATAAACCAGAATCTAAAATATCCAACAAATGGCCAAGAGTTATGTCTTTATAGAACACATGCTAATAACTTCATTTAGATTTTTTGCTTAAAATATCTTACTTGACTATGAAATAGAATGGACTAAAAAAATAAAAACAATGCTATAAAAACGTAAAGAGAGACATGGGTATTTGAAATGTTGACAATGCTTTAGGTATATTAAAAACTCGATATATATAAAAAATGATTTTATTAAAACTCCATATTTTTATGGCAGGTTGACATTTTCTCAGAATTTCCCCTCTTTAGATATCTCAATCAAATTTGACAAATATAAGAAATTCATGTGACAAACATGTTTATCTTGAATCTCGATATCTCTAAAAGCCATCTTTATATGTATAATAAACAACACAGAATCAGTACGTGAGATGAACATTATTTCGTACTGTCTACCTGTAGATTAAACATCATTTGGAAAAGCAGATAAAAAGCCCAACATCACAAGCAAATGAGGTTTCCGCAGACTCAAATAACATCAAACAGAGACACAAACCCAAAATACACACAGCCTGAGACTCTAAAGCGCTCTCATTGGTGCAGGTCTGACGGTTATTGGATGATTTTAATCGATGTGAACCTTGCAGAGTGTCTAAACGCTTATTGAATATTTAATTAGTCGAACAAGCTGCATTGGCTCTGCTGTTCACCCCAGAGAGAACGCTGGAAAGTATCCCATCTACAGGAAAAACAAGAACGAAATTTACCCACATCCAGATTATTTGTCCTCTTCATCCTTCAATCATTTTATACCTCCGGACTCTGCATGCGTTTCAACAATTACACTCTCATTTGTTTGCTTTTAGAAGTTGACCTTAAATGAAACATTTGAATTTAAACATCATCCCGTCTCCGACCGACACAATTTCTTATATTGGGAGAAAAAGAGGGGGTTGTTAACCCAACAGGCCTGTAGGATTTAACATTTCAATATATACCTCTGTCTCCCCGTCTCTCTCCCTCTGGCCTGAAAAGTGCAAATATTAAATGGGAAAATTGTCAAGATGAAAAATATGTAAATGTGGAACCGCTAGATGAGTCAGAGGTGAGAAAATCAAGCGTAATTGTTCTGCTTGACTCAGCGAGATCAGATATGGCAGCCGGTGGCATAATGACGGAGAGATTTGAATCAGATCTGAAAGAACTTCCTGTTGAAATGATCAAGCCATCAAGGTGGGACAGAGATCTCCAGCATCTCATCTTATATGCCAGACAAATCATTGCCTCCTTAATCTAATAATGAAGATGAGTCTCATTGGAAATTTCTAATCATTGTCGGAGGACTTCCTGAGATTAGGATGTTGGGCCGCCAAAAACATTTCTCCGAAAATTGAAATGCAAATGAGGAAAGCAATATTAAAGCTCTAGAATGGCAGGACATCCTTAATTATCACCCAGACCGCTTTCATTCTGATCATTATATTTGTCCTAAAAGACTTAATGTTTTAAAAGTAACAGCAGCCCTTAGAATTAGATTTCTATATACTTTATATAAATATTTAACTAACAATCTTTCTGACAATGTGTGTTCATTTTCTTGATAGCCATATTTAATTTGGCCTGGTTGTTTCTCTGAGTGTTGATAGATGTACTAACACTGAACTAATTAATTACTAGAGCTGACTTTATTGTATGAATAAAATAAATAAAAGTTCATAAAATGTGTAGCAAAAATCCATATTTAAAGGATTCTCAACATCTACAAGTGTTCTTTGTTCATTGGTTGATCGATATTTTACAGATTAACAAAAACCCTGTTTGAACATGGATCTTTTGATAGGAAGATTGACATGTAATAAATTGCAGGACTCTCGATCGAAACTATTCTCAATCTTCACTGACAGAGCAAATGGCAGAAGAAAGTGTTTATGGAGAGAAAACTACAGAGTGTCCTTCTTACCCATTTCATGGCTGGCTGATGTGACAGACACTGATGGAGAAATATGATTGATGGCCACTTTGTAGAACAACGCAATTAAGAGCAAAAGAGGAGACATTGCTTTCAGGGGCCTGATATTATTTAATGACACACAAGCTAAATAAAAACGGTTTAAAGAAACTTAATTAAAATAGATGAACGGAGATCTGAAGCAGCAGAGGATGACACGCTGAATGCAGGGTGGTCTCAAACTCCAGTTATAATAACGGCTAGAAAACAAAACTGATCCAGAGAAAAATGTACATTTACATTTAGTCATTCGATCATTAAAGTGACTCATTTATCCAAAGCATGATAATTACAAATGAGGTTTACAAAAGAAGCATTTAAGATGTAACAAAGCAAACTTTAGTGATGTAATAATAGTCTTAGTTGGTGCCAAGATTTTTTTAGATGTTGCTCTTTTATAGCTCATGATATATGATTGAGTTCAAGGTTGTGTTCATTAGGTGTTTTACTTAGTGTGACACATAAATTGCATTTAAAAGAAAAAAAAGTGTAAAATTAATGTAAAGTCTAGAGGAAAAATAATATTTATTTGTGTAAATTTGAGAAATTTTCATATTGTGATCTTCAATGATATTGACTTATGTAAACTTGAGCAATCTGAGGTCTGTTTGAAAACTAATTTAAAGCTCCAACAGAAACATATGAAATATTTCCGACTCTTCTTCTTGTAAATATCTGAGAAACAGATGAGACTTTCTTGGAGAAGATCTGTCTTGGAGAAATAACTGAGACATTAAAGAGATCTTATATGTGATTTGTCTTTCCTATAACGAGTCATGTGTATGCTTGTGAAAGCATTGACGTAAAATGATTTACAATCTCTCTGGGACAATACACACTGAACTAATTGATGACCAGCACTGACCTCAAACACTGTGTCTAATGAAACACTCTCTGAACAGAGAATAGTGTTAACCCGGGTCACAGTGCACTGCTTCAAGTGTCCTTGAACACTTGAGGGGAAATTAGGACTAGTGTACAGCCACTTGCTGTTTAGATTGCTCCAATTCTACCCTTCAGCTCTAATGAATGGCAACTAGAGATGGAATCACATCATTAGGATGTTCGGACACTCAAAAGTGTTTCTTAATCTAGAGCGACATCTAAACAAACCAGCATGACAAGACTCAAACAATCTATTCCCATACAATCTAGTCCCTGGACATCTTAAATAAAAGATTTTTACATTTCTTAGAGGGGTCTCTTTTAAGTATCAATGTAGTTTAAAATATTTTCATACTTTTTCTTAAAATAATTAAGATGTAAAGACAGATTACTCAAACTCAAGAAACTATGGGTGTGTCAAATTATTGGGGATTTGAAATTTGATTAAATCTAAGGAGAGAAAATAAGAAAAGTTGATATTGGGATCTTCAATAATATTGACTATTGATTATAGACTTGACAAATCTGTGCTCAGTTTGAGACATTATTGAGATCTCTTTTGAATCTCTAATTGAGACGTATTGAGTCTCTTCCGAAATATCTGGCATAAAAATGAGACTTTAGCCAAAATTTCATTTGTTGATCACTGAATCCTTATGATAAACTGGAGAAATAACCGATATTAAAGAGACCCTATGGGCGAGTTAGTTGTTGGGAGACGCTTCCCAAAGCTGAACTCTACTAAAACCAAAATATGTGAAGAGATTTAGATTATATTAGATTAGATTCAACTTTATTGTCATTGCACATGTAAGATACAAGGCAACGAAATGCAGTTAGCATCTAACCAGAAGTGCAATAAGCAGTAAGTACAGAATATATATGTAATATATACAATAATGATACAGAATATATGAGTATAGATAAGCATATTTATGACCTATTCTTCATATTGTATAAATATTTTCTCTATATTTCGGCTGGTTACTCAGCTGTGAGAAACTCCGAGGACAGATTAGTCCGGAAAGGAAAAGCACCAGCAGCTCTCTAAAAGGTTTTATAACATATCGATTTAACTTTCCTTTGGGTTCAACTAACAAAAACTAATAAACGAGTTGCTAAAATATGAAGAGATCTAATGGAGATACCTCTGAGACTGTCCTGAAAAGAAAGCTTAGTTACATACTGTAAAAAATTTGTTGCCTGGGTTTACTGAAATTCACTTCAACACATTGAGACAAAAAACTAAATTACTGTACTGTCACTGTAAAAAAGTAAATGTACATTCTGTGACAAGCCATTTGTTATTGCCGTTTCTCTACAGGTCATGTTTAAAAAAATGAAAAGCTTTACGAAACACCACGTTATCATTTCTTCCATTTCTTACAGATCAATTATATAATCGAGCTAAGGCAAAAATGTATTAAAAAAGATTCATCCATTCATATGCACAAAATATCTCGAAATATCTTCTTTTGTGTTCCATAGATGACAGTGACTAATGTAGTTTTAGTTTTGCCTGAACTCTTTCTTTAACTTTGTAGCCGGGATACAGCGCAGAAGTTTCTAGAGTTATTCACTCGTCTCTCATGAAAGCCAGAAACATCCAGCATTCGGCCAGACCAGGGGGCCGTTCCTCTGACCTCATCTGGCCACAGATTTGTCTGGATCAGAAACCATTAGGACTGCCAAGCCATACTGACCGTTAGCACTAACCCAAAGTGACAAGAGTGTCCCAGAGGAAGGGTGAGCGTAGAGGGCAAACACAGGAGGGCGGGAGACCCAGACTACAAAAGACTCTCATGTTCTCTATGCTCTCCCTCAGTGCAATTCAAGCAGAGGAGGATAATTGCTGAATTTAACTGCTTCCCTTATTGCACGCGGGAGAAACGCTTGTCCCTGAAGGATTGCTTGACTGGTAGACAGGGCTAAATGAGAAATCTGTTCAGCTTATTAACTTTAAAGCCCAAACTTTTACAGAGCACTAACACGGAACCACTTCTGGAAGTTGAACAGAGCACCATTATTCTTTTAGCGTGTTAAATATATATTCCTTGCATTTAATGTAAAACTTTTTCTCCTATGTTAGCAGTGTCACACTAGAGATTACAGTAAGAGTTTTGTATTATATTTACTCATTTACTCACTCTCTTGTCATTTCAGACCAGTATGACCTTCTTCTCTCTGCAGAAAATAAAAAGATATTATTAAGATAACTCTTCATAACTGAACAGCATTGGCAATCATTCAGTTCTCCTGTACGGACACAATGTGAATGTGTCAGATATGAACATTTTATGAAATATCTTCTTTACTAGCTGAAAGTCCGCAAAGAAAGTCATACAGGATGGAAATGCAGAGAGGGAGTGTAAATGATAACATCATTTTTCACATCGTCAGAGCAGATAAAAAGACGACATTCTCAGGTCGTGCTCTCATCCAAATCCCATCTTCCATTTTTGAACATCCTGTACGATTCACGTTCATTCACACTTAATACACACGAACTGAGACAGTATGCTTCCTTATATTTTATGACTTGATGCTTTTTTATATGTAAGTCAGGTTTTGCTAGTTTAAAAAAGCAATGCGGTACCTTTAACAGTTCACTGTTGACCTCTGATGAAACACGGTGTAAGATTGATCACCCTGTAATATAAAAAACAAGATTAAACCACCCACACGTAAAGTATTTTTATTCATTTTAACTTCTGTGGAAAAAAAGGAGACATTTTCTTTCGGTAAATGCTTTACATTACAGTAAAACAGAAGACCTTCTTCACTTCAGCAGACCCACTAAAACAAGATTATTACCAACTTTTTGATCAAAACTTTTGACTTTCAGTTGCCATGCAAAGCTAAATCCCCTCTGAATGTTATGAACACTGAATCTTATCCTGTGTATATTTTATATAACATTTAACAAACTGACAGTTATATAAAAAGGATGTTAACAGACAGTGCTGGTATCATGTTTCATCACTGGCAAAAACACGCTTATTTCTGGTTTTAAATAAGAGATTTGCATGTTTATTTTCTTGCCGAATGCAAAAAATGCAAATAAGACGGCAAACATATCGTTACATTTATTCAGATAATGAGAGAGCGTCTCCATCGCTTCTGGCACAGCTGAGGGCGTCACATACAGCACTGCGGTGTGATCCATAATGAGTGTCAGAGAATGAGAACTTCAAGCTTTTCTCCAATTAGAATGGGTTTTCCTGGATAATCTAATGCTTCATGACATTCTCCTGCCCTTGGCATTTCCTCCACTGTACTCGCCTTTATGGATACAGTTAGTGAATTATATGAATTGGGTAAATGCGAAGGGAAAAGCCGCAGGGGAGCAGCTCATTGGTGCAAAAAAGGCTGTTCCGAGTGTTTGGGGATGGTGTACAAAAGCTTTGGGGATGGTGAACAAAAGTTTTGGAGATGGTGAACAAAAGCTTTGGGGATGGTGTACAAAAGCTTTGGGGATGGTGAACAAAAGTTTTGGAGATGGTGAACAAAAGTTTTGGGGATGGTGTACAAAAGTTTTGGAGATGGTGAACAAAAGCTTTGGGGATGGTGAACAAAAGCTTTGGGGATGGTGAACAAAAGTTTTGGAGATGGTGTACAAAAGCTTTGGGGATGGTGAACAAAAGTTTTGGGGATGGTGAACAAAAGTTTTGGAGATGGTGTACAAAAGTTTTGGGGATGGTGAACAAAAGTTTTGGGGATGGTGAACAAAAGCTTTGGGGATGGTGAACAAAAGTTTTGGAGATGGTGTACAAAAGTTTTGGGGATGGTGAACAAAAGTTTTGGGGATGGTTAACAAAAGTTTTCGGGATGGTGTACAAAAGTTTTGGAGATGGTGTACAAAAGTTTTGGGGATGGTTAACAAAAGTTTTGGGAATGGTGAACAAAAGTTTTGGGGATGGTGTACAAAAGTTTGGGGGATGGTGTACAAAAGTTTGGGGGATGGTGTACAAAAGTTTTGGGAATGGTGAACAAAAGTTTTGGGGATGGTGTACAAAAGTTTTGGGGATGGTGTACTAAAGTTTTGGGGAACAAAAGTTTTGGGGATGGTGAACAAAAATTTGGGGATGGTGAACAAAAGTTTTGGGGATGGTGAACAAAAGTTTTGGGGATGGTGTACAAAAATTTGGGGATGGTGAACAAAAGTTTTGGGGATGGTGAACAAAAGTTTTGGGGATGGTGTACAAAAGGTTTGGGGATGGTGAACAAAAGTTTTGGGGATGGTGTACAAAAGGTTTTGGGGATGGTGAACAAAAGTTTTTGGGATGGTGTACAAAAGTTTTGGGGATGGTGTACAAAAGTTTTTGGGATGGTGTACAAAAGTTTTGAATATTGAGGAAATAAGAGCGCAAAATAAATAACATCATTTAAAATTCTCCAAAAATCCTCTTAGGGTAAAACCTTAAGATGCTGCTTGAGAAAACAACAATTCTACAAATTATAGTCAATAAGAAATCATTGCATATTAAAATATTTATTTACATTTTTTAAGCTATTAGTTGTGTTTATAAATAAAATGTAGAAGCAATATTAATGCACAAATAGAACACAGATGATGATAGTCTTTGGTCGCAGATGATTGTTATGGAGATTGTACGTGACAACTAACATTTAAAGTAAATATAACACAAACACCAAACACTATTTGCTCAATCCTAATATTATAATAAAATAAATTCTTCATTCTGCTCAGTAAAACTTTGACACTCACACACAGTGAATAATGAAGAGATTTTAATTACTTACACAACTTGTCAACATTATTAAAGATTCTCAAGTGGTGAAGGGCTGTTGTGAATTATACACACAGACACACTTGTGTGTGTTGATGTGTTGTGTAAATAATAATAAAAACATTTCCTCACAAGTGTAAAATAAAGAGTTTGTTGTTGTTCTGTCACTCACCTGAATCTCCCCAGCACTGATTTCAAATGAAACGACCCTGTGAGTGAAAATTGTGCCGGTACAAATGTGTAGTAATTTGAAGTTAATCAGACATAAAAATAACCTACAAACTATAAATTCACTTTGTTGTTTATTTGAAAGATATTTGAAATATATTTGTTTTCAAAGGTTTATTTTTCCACCTGTCACTCATCTGAATCTCTATAATAGATTTCAAATTAAAAGCCCTTGTGTGTGAAATTTGTGCCTGAACAAATTTGCATGAACTAAAAGTTTATAAAACATAAAGAACTTGTTTATAAAAAAGTTTATGTATTTTCTCTGTTATTAACGGATGAGTAATATAACGGCATGAACAGAAAAACCTGCGCATCTGTTTTTCAATGTTTGTCTGGATTTACAGTTTTAATAAAAGCGCTGTATTTCCATCAAGCTCTTGTATTTATAGAGCGCTGAATTATGCCAGCAAACGTTACTCCAGCGAGTCTGAAGTTATGGGTACATCACTGAAGATGGATCGGGCCTGTGAAATATTGCCCGAGGATCCGTCCGGATGTGGCCTGCGATGTGGATTAACCATCCGCCGGCTCGATACAGAAGATGGACGGACTTTCGAGGTGGAGGAGACAAACCTTTCATATTCAGCCATCAGTCGGCGGATATTTCTGGCCTCCAGCACAGCTTCAATCACAAAAGAGACTCGACGGAGGTCTCGAAAAACATTCACCTCGGTGTCCGCTCGACCACCTTTGAATCCAATCCAACCCTGTCCCGTTGATATTCATGTTTACAGAAATTCATAAGGTTTCAAGAAATAAACAATCTCGGCCTTTCAAACCACATTATTGGACGTTAATATAATAATTCCATTCATAATACATCATCTGTAAATGTCAACACATTGGTAATCTGTTTACTGATGTTATATCACGTACAATACAAGCATGCACACATGAAATAGATCGATGAAACGGAATAAAATATAAGCGTTTGAGAAAGTTAAAGAGCAAGCCCAATATGTTTAAATTATTCTTCCTCATCAAATTATTTCAAAAATGTGTTAATGTATTATATTATCTACATTTGACCTCAAATAAGTGAGGTCAAGTTATTCCCACATCGGAACCATCTGTGTTAAGAACGAATATTAAATATATAAATAACAATTTAAATGATGAAAGTGTCCTTATAACATGTGCAGAACTTTGGACAGTCATGTGTTTTCCATGTGATTTGTATTTTTTACAAACCCTTACTCACACAACTCTATACTCAAATACTTTATATTCCATCTAAATTGTTTTTGAAAAGGTAAAATTTGTTTTCTCCCTTATTTCCGTTCTTTATTCCCCTCATGCCGAGAGCCACATCCGTCACAACTGAAAATAAGAGAGTTCATCCTCCACACAGATTAAATGTCATCAATGTATTCAAAACGGACAAATCCCTCCTTCCACCCAAAGCGATGGACTCCTCCCGTCTGATTAAACCTCTCGTCCGTGTGCATTTGCGTTCCTCCTCTGGAGTTTCATTACAATGCGGTCTGAATCTCTTCTCTCGGCCCTTTAATCCTGTGTGTAGCTAATGAGAGTCATGCCAGACTCTTATCACACCGGCGACAAGTCACAGAGATACCTGTTCCACTAATACACAACCTCTCCAAATGATTGAAAAATTATAATCGCCACTGGCCGCCGTTTGCTTCCTCACGATTCATTTCAGATGCCTGCTCAAGTGTAAAATGAAAGATAAGGGATGTGTACGTGCTGTCCGTCCACAAACAAGGAAATAACAAACCAAGAAGACGGTTCGGTGTCCAAAACTTAAATCACCATCACATGAATGACATAAATTTAAAAAAATATGAAGTTTGTGTCCAAATGTCATTGTCAAGAAAGATCCACATTTGAGACTTTTTTTTGGAAAAGATGTGTAATATGTTTAGTTAATGTTCTGGACGACATCTGTGTGATTTTCATCCTGTAAAATTGACTTATAAAAGTGAAATTAGTTTTCAGAAAAGAAATATGTTTCATTCTGACATATCTGGGACTGTCTTTGCTATCCAAAATCACACATGCTGCCCTGTGACAGATTTCCTTTTTGCATTTTAATTTAGAGGCCGTTTAAAACATTGACATTGAAATGAACTGAAATGAAAAAATGTGATTTTCCAAAATCCAACGGGACTATTGTGAGACAATTGAAGTAAAACTCATTCAGACATGTCTCATAGGATCCACACGCACATCTATGTGCTTTTGTTCATTTTCAATTAATCGACTTTATTTATTTCCATCTGAGGATTTAATATATTCGCTAAAGACCTGCCTCCTTTGTGCAACGCTTGTAAAAGTGGTTTATTCCAAGGTCTCTCTCGTGGGTCACATCTCTGACGGTCCAGTTGTCTTTGAGTTTTTGATGTTTCTGTAGCGTGGTTTGTCCTTCACGGCAGTTACATGCAGAGATAATGAAAGACTGAAGAACAAAGACATTGTCAGTGAGTTATTAACACGGAGACTCTTATCACAATGATGAACGTACGCCAGAAAACAGATCAAACGCCAAAAACACATCGTACAGTAATACTGTCGGAAAATTACGAAGGTTCGCAAATCACACTGACAAAATACGTGAACCAATGACCTGGCTTCTCTTGACCCTTAAGTTCATAGAGAGAGAAATGATTGCCGTACACTACAAAGATAAAAACAATAGAAACTAAATTAAAATAACATTATATATCATGTTATTATTCATATTCATATTCTTTTCTCAACAACTCACATTAAGATAACTGCGTCCAACAAGATGTCAAACACATTTTTTTAAGGAAATCTGACCTCAACATTTTCTGAATCATTTATCTCCCTACGTTTATTCTGATCTCTGTGAACACAAGACCTAATATCATTTTCAATATCGTTTCAGCGTCATTCCATGTTAATGCATTTCTCCTTATGGATATTTTGATATTAAAGTTTGAAAATTATTTTCCCTGACTAAATCAATTCTCGACCAGCCGGGCTGTTATGTTGCCTAAAATCTAAACCAGAAAAAGAACAGACAAAGGATATTTATGTGACCCACACATCGGCCCTGTGCTGAAAAGTCCGTAATGACGAGAATATCACTTCAGATCGACTTAAGGCCACACGGGACATTTTTAATCTGGCACTTGAGTCTCATGAGGAGAAGTGAAGAGGTCCTCATGATGGCCCGCCGCCAGTCACGTTGGAGACAAAAAGACACTACTGGAGCAGAACCCACGCCAAAGTGAGACTGAAATACAACTGTTCTGCCAAAGAGGGAAACGTGCTAATCTGAGAAAAGCCCATCGGGCACCAAAGCTTTTATCTAACAAACAGAACTGAAGCAGAGCTCAGATGGAACTGAGACGTTCTCATCGGGGCCCAGTGGCATATTCACCAAGCGTGCAGTTGTGAAAAGTGTTGACCCGGAGAAAAGGACTAACTGCACTCATCACCCAACGTGATTTTGAGATCTGATATCTGCTCTTTAATTCTATTTATTTGATGTGCTTTTCAAACATGCATTGATTTATGCCATTGACCACTTGGGGAAGCATCTTTCCATCTTGGAGTTGGAGAGATTGTGTCTTGAGAAGTTTTTGAATTTGATATCATTGGCTTAATCTATGGGTATACCTCTAAAAATCTCAAATAATAATGCCAAAAGATTAGTCAGTGAGAACACTGTAAAAATATTCTATGTGGCTTTGAAAATATCACAAAAATAAATCACCTCAAAACAATCTTTTTAAAGAGTTAATAGATTTTTTTGAGTAGGAAATATAAAAATTCCAACTGTTAAATAAATATCGGTTTATATTACAAAACAGATAAACATTTGTTTTGAATGTACAAAGATTTTTTAAGTTTTGTCTGTTTTAAAATTGTCCATTTTAATTTGTTTTGTAATATAGACCAATATTTTCTAATTAATGAGACTCAATTTTTTTTGCGTACATTTACAAAAATGTAAACAGTACATTAACTTAATTTCAAATAATTTAAGTTTAGATTTAAGTATTTTTTTTCTGAGTGAAGAATAACCCATACACAGATTGACAGCATGTTTATGATGAGTTCATCTGGTCAAGATTAATATTCTTTGTATCATGGCATCAGACTCTTTGGAATGTTAATGCAGCAGCAGCGTTTATATAGTAGTGTAATCTAACTGCCCTCCGCAACAAACCCAGATTGTGTTTAAACACAGGATCCTTCCTAAACTGAGCAAGAGATTCATAAAATATAACTCATAACCTTCAAAGAGGACCAATATGTGATCTTCAATTGCAGAAGATTTGTTTCTCCTAGACAGAGATTTAATGATACATACAAAATGTCTTAAACCTCTGAGATTTAAGACATCAGAATAAAGGTGGATGTCTGTTTTGTTATCTAAGACATCTTCATAAAGTCTCAAATTATTCTCTGATGTAATAATGTGCTGAACTAAGAACTCCCTCAAATCTCGTTAACAAAGTAACAAATTGAGAAAACCAATAATCTGTGCAATGCTTGACACATTTCCATCTATTTTCATTTTTCTGCAGCCATCGAAAACATCTGACACTAGATGTTAAGATGTTCTAAGCCCAGAAACTTGAGATAAAGTTTCTCCAAGTGTGTCTATAAATTAAGAGATCGTCACAGCTATTTTAAATCTGATGTTCTTTCTATAAAAGCCCAAGTTCATCCATGCAACACTAACAGACAGAAAACAAGAAAGTCAGGCGGCGAGACACATGGATGAAGATGCTCTAATGACCATTATTTATTTCAGACACTAATCGTACTCTCATCCATTAGAAAAGAGAGTGAGTGAGTGAGAGAGAGAGAGAGAGAAGAGAGAGAGAGAGAGAGAGAGAGAGAGAGAGAGAGAGAGAGAGAGAGAGAGAGAGAGAGATAGAGAGAGTGGTAATTATGTCTGGTTAATTGTGAATATAATGGCATTGAATAACGTGCTTGGGTACAACTGAAGACAAAGGAAGTGTTATTTAAAGAAATGATTGACACGGCAGCAGGCAACTTTTAATTCCATTCTTTTATAATCCTAAAGACTGTAATGAAATGTTTGGTTCACTAGATGTGATCTGCTAAAGGAATGATTCAGAAGGAGATATCACCAGTTTTAATGATCATTTTGTAAATATCACATATAAACGCAAAAAGAATATTTGTTCGGGTTAGTTTATTTTACCCGAGTTCAACCAAATATCTAAATGGAAAATGTTAATGATTTAGTCCTACTCAGTTTATTCAAAATCTGTAGATGAATTTGTCCTTAAGAAAACACAAAATAAGATATTGTGAGAAATGTCTCAGCGGTTTTGTGTTCAAGCATGGAAGTAAATAAGGTTCAAATTGCTCTGCATTAAAAAGAAATATAAGTTTGACATGAAGATCAGAACTATTAGACCCTATGCAAACTATAATGTTCTAATATCTCTCTCTCTCTCTGGTCTCTCTGGTGTCTCTCTCTCTCTCTCTCTCTGGTCTCTCTGGTGTCTCTCTCTCTCTCTCTCTCTCTCTCTCTCTCTCTCTTTGGTCTTTCTCTCTCTCTCTCTCTCTCTCTCTCTCTCTCTGGTCTCTCTCTCTCTGGTCTCTCTCTCTCTCTCTCTCTCTCTCTCTCTCTCTCTGTCTCTCTCTCTCTCTCTCTCTCTCTCTCTCTCTCTCTCTCTCTCTCTCTCTCTCTCTCTCTCTCTCCCCCTCTCTCTCTCTCTCTCTCTCTCTCTCTCTCTCTCTCTCTCTCTCTCTCTCTCTCTCTCTCTCTCTCTCTCCTCTCTCTCCTCTCTCTCTCTCTCTCTCTCTCAGTCTGAATCATTAAAATTCTTTCTTATAAATCTCATAACAGTAATGATCTTTTTACACACTTCTGGGGAAACAAATCCTTTCTCTTTTCTCCCAATAAACACTAATGATGTACTAACACAGATCTTTTTTAACTTGTAGGTAAATAGAGTTTATTTATATGCGAATGATGTATGTATAGACATAAACTGGGATGTTTAGAGGAGGAGTTTGATTTAGAAGTGCGGATAAATGAAGCAGCTGAGAAGCTGATGTGTTTATGGAGTGAAATCTGTCCGCCACAGCTGTTGAGATTCATCTCATAACTCAACACATCCGGCGGTATTATAATGATTTTCATAGGGATGCTAAACTGCCTAACAGAAGAGCGCAGACAGCGGACACCTGTTGTTAACCAGCAATAGTACTTAAAATGGGCGTAATAAGCTTCACCCGCATCTTCAGAGAGAAGAAACTCATGCATATTGCTTTAAGAGATCTGAACTTCACATCATCAGATGAGCTGTCACCCTTCAAGGAAATGTTTCTCTTGTTCCTACAAACTTTCTGAAAGGTGATCTCAGATTCTGACATGAGTTTTGTACGTGACATATAATAGTACAGATAAAATAAAATAAAATGTTTTAATGGATGTATTTGACTGACATATAAAGAAAAGGCAGACAATAAAGAGATCAAAACAAATGCAATCATTATTAACATTGTTTAAAATAAGAAGATTTGTAATAAAATGAAAAGGTATCTAGAAAGAGATACATCAAATATTATTATTTTTTATTTCATAGAGTAAGAAATGAATCCCATAAGTATCGTTTGTGTTACTTTAAAATTTAGTTTTGCTAAATATTATTTAAAATATAAAAACTGGAAAATAATTGTAAGTAAACCTGAAGGGTAATAATAATCTATTATTATATTTGCTTCAACATTCAAAATAAAAATGGATTATTTATTGAATTTAAATGTATTTTAATGACTGAAAAAACATTAAAAATATAGTAATTCAGCATGATATAATTGTGAATAATATATGTGAATTAATATGAATTACAGCTTCTGTTCGACCTCTGTCATCTTATAGCACCCTTTTAGAGATTTTAGAGATAGAAACAAGGTCAAAAGTGATTATTTTAAGTCCTTTGATGAAAACCTTTCCAGAATGGTACAGTATCAGATGTCCCTGGTGAAACTTTCACTTCACAATGCAAAGATAAATTATGCTGTCATATTTTCTGGCCTGACGTATGACCGAGTCTCCTCAAAGCCTATAATAAGCTTAAGAAAAACACAGGTCACAATGATGCTGATGTTAGAGAAAATAAAAACAAGATTAATGTGAATGTGAATATAGATTGTGAGACTTAACGGTTCTCCAATACTATACATCAATATGCAGTATTTACAACAGTACATTTATATAAACAGGGAGGTCAATAAGTTTTTGATCACCATGTGATTTCCACTGTGAGAGACAGCATCTAAAAAGATAGTATATCAGTAAATGTAGTACTCCTTTAAAGGAGAAAAGAATAAAACAACTCGTCACACGATGCTTCTCCACAAGCTGACTATATGTGAATGAATCATCGCGTGGACGCACAGGTGATTCGTGATGACGTACCGGCGCACATTCGACCAATCACAATCGTCACACATCCCTATACTTTCTCCCTTAAAACCAATAACTACTTTAAATGAAAACTAAAATATATTGAACAACACTTAGTTGAAGATCAGCAAAATAATAAATACATAAACACTTTTGATTGTGAGGAAATGAAAGTAATCATAAACAATGGTACTTAAAGTCCAAACTAATATTATACATTACAGGATACCACATAAACACAGGAATTAAATTGGATGATTTTATAAAACAATTTATTTGTAAATAGGAGTGTCAAATAAGTATAAGATCACTTAATATTTGGTACAGAAGGCTTTACAATTCAGAGGTACAACGGTTCCTGTAGTTCTGGCACTCCACCATAAAAATCTTCTCTAGATCTGTCAGGTTTCAGGGCTGTCCCTGAGCAACAAGAAGATTCACCTCCCTCCAAAGATTTTGAATCAAGAGAGCCTTGGTATGCTTCTTACGGATCCACTCCTTGGTTTTCTTGCCTGTGTGTTTTGGGTCATTGTCATGTTGGAAGATCCAGCCAGGACACATCTTTAATATTCTAACGGAGGGAAGGAGGTTTTTGCCCAATATCTCACATTACATGGACCTATTCAATCCTCTCCTTGATACAGTGCAGTCGTCCTGTCCCCTGTGCAGAAAAACATTCCCAGGGTGATGCTTCCACCCTCATGCTTCACTGTAGGTATAGTTTTATTGGGATGATACTCGTTATTCTTCTTCCTCCAAACACGGCGAATGGATTTAACATTTACATTTACATTTAGTCATTTAGCAGACGCTTTTATCCAAAGCGACTTACAATAGTTTAAGACCATAGAGTTCTATTTTGGTTTCATCTGACCGCAGGACTTTCTCTCTTGACTCCTCTGGGTCATCCAAATGGTCTCTGGCAAATAATAGACGGGCCTTGACATGTGCTATGTTAAGCAGGGAAATCTTCTGTGCGATGCATGATTTTAAACCATGACATCTTGTTGTATAAGTGATAGTAGCTTTGGAAACGGTTGTCCCAGCTCTCTTAAGGGCATTGACCAGCTCCATCTGTTTAGTTCTGTGCAGATTCTTCATCACTCTCAGCATCATTGATTACCCACAAGGAGAGACCTTCTGTGAGACCCCAGTCCGAGGGACCTCTTTCATTTTCTGACAATTGCTCCGACAGTTGTTCTTTTTTACCAAATTGCTTGGCAATTTCTCTGTATCCCTTTCCAGCTTTGTGAAGGTCCACAAATGTGTCTGTAATGTTCTTTCACAGCTCTTTGCTCATGTTGCTCTTAAGACTTTTGACTGATTTTGGTCAATCAGTATTTTCCATATATACATGGACTTTACTGTATTTGTGAATGTCAAAAGTCTTCTCCTCTGGCATTCTGCACTGCGAAACATCTCTGTTGAGACCTACAGTGACGTCCTCATTATTTTCAATCAAAAATACAGAACATATTAAAGAGGGAATGCTAACCTTGCCAATGGCAAGTCTGGTGTGCATGTTCGTGTGTGCGTGTGTGTGTGTGTGTGTGTGTGTGTGTGTGTGTGTGTGTGTGTGCGTGTGTGCGTGTGTGCGTGTGTGTGTTTGC
The DNA here is from genome assembly GCA_033220385.1 of Triplophysa yarkandensis. Lineage (NCBI taxonomy): Eukaryota > Metazoa > Chordata > Actinopteri > Cypriniformes > Nemacheilidae > Triplophysa > Triplophysa yarkandensis. The sequence goes on along the minus strand of JAWHQN010000188.1, from coordinate 56,645 downwards.
CTCTGGCATCAGCAGCGTGCTGAGACAGCTCAGTGTCAGTCACTGAGACATGTGCAGAAAGGTCACGACCCCGCTCCGAGGACTCCCAGCTTTGACCAAACTGTAAGTTTCAGGATAATTTTGGCTCCTCTGACCACCAACATTTCCATTAACTTCACAGGAAACTCAACATCGGATGCTACAGGAGCTTAACTGTTCTGTAATTGAAAGAGAAAGCAGACGCACAAATGTCGACATCTGTTAAAATTGCACATCAAGACTGAATTGGACATGACAGCATGATAATGTGACATTTCCTGGACAGTTTTATACAGATTGACTTACAGTAGACATATTGAATCATATTGAACACCAGCAGCTGGAGGGGCAAGTGACCCTATCAAGGGTATCGTGATGATGTCCAGCAGATTTGTTTTCATGCGTTTCAGTCTGAAGGATCCGATCGGATGTGACATGGCATATTCTAGACGTTTCCCTTGGTTACACTGTGTTTTTCTGATGTGTGTGTTGACACTTGAACTCTGCTTCCATGATAGAACATAAAAATTGTAAGGTAATAAGCATGATGAAAGTGTGCATTGTTACTATGACTACCAATGTTAATGTGTTGAATTAATACTTGCAGGTTAAAACTACAAAATCAAAGGTAGGGAAAAAAGTATGAATTAAGCCTTCTATCAAATAATTTCCTTTGTAGAAATTCTAGAAAGTGAAAAATTTTTATCAATTTTAGCAAAAATCTCTATGACAAATTATACAAATTACAGTACAACAATAAAAACAACATTTAAGAAATTAACTTTATGAGAACACTGTTTTATTTAATGTACATGCGTGATCTCAGTCTCAGATGTATATCCTAGCTGCGTGACTTTGCATTTTCTTTTATTGTTAAATGTTTGGGTTCTCGAGACTTGTCCTGATCTTGAGACCAGTCTTTTCTTGGTCTTGGTCTTGTCTTGGTCTCAACTTGGTGGTATCAGGATTTTACTTAAAAACCGGTCTAGACTATAACTTTAGGTATTAAACAAAATTGCAGGTGAATTGTCTGATTTATGTGTTAACAACATTCATTTTGGATGTTAAAAATTTCAGCTTTAAAGTATTCATCAACTTTAATTCTTCTCTAGTAACAATAACGGGAGATGTTCTGGTATTGGTGTTGACCCGGTCTTTGCCTATCTTGGTCTTGGTCTTGTCTTAGTCTTGGCTTTGGTCTCGATACCTTTTGATCTTGGTCTTGTCTTGGTCTCTGTCTCGTTTAAGGTGATCTTGCCTACAAAACTCCTGAAAATTGAGCCAATATCTTTTTCTTATGTATACGTCTCGGTTTATGAGCTCTTATGTCTCAAAATCTGAGACTTTTCAATATGATTTTTCGTGTTCTTGCTCTAATTCTCAAGTCTTTTTTATTCTGACAGTGGTAGATGTTTCTCTTTAATGACACATTTGATTCCCTTTCTACACACTTTCAAGGGAAAAGCATCAAAAGTTGTGAAAAATGTAAGCGGAATATAAAAGTGACATAACATAGAGAAGACAAGTAACTGTAGATTTGATTTACTTCATTGAGAACAGTGTTCTTGCCTCCAGTTTTCACCCTCTCTGCATCTTTCATTCGTCTTCCCTCTCAAGCTCGCTGCTTTTCGCCCAAAATGAAATTGATTTGCATAATGAAAGGGGATGAAATTTACTGTACGGCAGAAGAAAAGTGTCATAATAACGGATGTTCACAGAGGGAGGCTGATGGCGGGGTGCGAGAAGAACAGAGGTGAGCGCTGGAAACAATGTAATGTAATTACTCCCCTCGCCCCGTAATACCAGCTCGCCCGATCGCGCCGCAAGCGGCCCGACATTATTTCATTTACGGAGGCCACAAAGGCTCCGTCGAGGTGCTGATGAGTTTTACAACATGACAATTCCCTTCTATCAGAATGGCTGAAAACCTGATATTAAACCACACTGTTGCCCGGTCCGCTAAGCCCCGTGTACCCTCTCCGTGCCATCTTGGAGGTATCACCAATTACATTCTCATTATCATGTTAATTTGAGGTCTTCAACATTGAATCGCTTCTAATTATTCCCTTATTTGTTATATCTCCATTAGAGAAATGTTAAAGTGGGCGTTAAAAACGTTTCATTGAAATGGAAATGACTTTCATCAGACATGAGCGAAAGGGAAAAATTACTGTAGTACTGCAGTATTGTTGTGGAAAAGCTCCTTTAACATGACGCTTTCAGGATTATGAAAGCCTGAATATGATTTGTCCCACAGAAGATGACAATGCTCCATCTTTAGAATAAAGAGTTGAGAGTTTCAGCGAGTTAAAATCAATGGAGGATTGTGCCAGAGAAACTAAAGTTACATTCACATCAAAAGGCGATTTAAACACAAAACTGAGACTTTGTGAGTTGTTCCGGCCTTTAAACGCTCCAATGAAATACTAACTCCATAAATCCCGTACATAAACCATATTTTGTTACCATAAAAGTATTAAAAGACCAACATTCTTTTTGTTTAAAAAGAGCTTGTTTGTTTTCAACTAATTTGGGGTTATGAAGGGATGAACCCAACCGTTGAGTTCTAAATGAACCTTCAACTCAAAATGTCTACCTGTTTGAATCCATTGTTGGATCCGAGGTATTTTAATTTGTTAGAATTAAAGCTTTAACAAATAAAAAATATAATTAATGGATAAAAATGAACAACAAAAAATCCTCAGTATGTGGCAGTTCACATTGAATCTACCCGGTTTACTACTGCTTTTCACACTGGGATCCAAAAACAAATCTGCCATAATTAAAGGGATAAAAATGAGATTTGCGTAACACTGAAATGAAGTCAATATGAAGAAATTTGGAACAAACCAAATCTGTGATCACAGATAATTCAATGGCAGATAAAGAAGAGAAGAGTCTAAATCCACGAGCTGATTCTACTATCAACTACACTTTTGTGTGAGGTTTTGTTTTATTCTCTCCAGAGTTTTCCAGCAAAGTAGGGAAATCCACAAGTCTTAGATTACAACATAAAGAGCACAATAGATCTCAGTAAGAGTCAGAGGAGCGTGAGGGGAAACATCCTTTAACACCTCCTCTCAGATAATGAAAGAGATGAACACACAGACTGTGATGGTCTGACTCTTTAATAATGCATGAGGGTCGCGTCTTCCCCGCTGTCACTCCATTTGACAAATGCCAAGGGTGAAAGGATGGAAAGTGTGAACAAAACACTCTGTCACAGGTACAGCCCCTATACAACATATCTCATACGCACAAACACACACGCGCACACACATTCTTAATGCGGCCCATAATCTAGAGAAGAGACGCCATATTTAATGTGAGGAGAATGAAAGTGAGATGACGGAACGGTCGATCGGATGTTTCGGTGGCTAAATCAACACAATGATGTACAAAAGAATATTCTTACAAAGGAGAACCTGATCGATTTGTGTTCTCTTATGTTGATAGGAACACCTTAACAACAATTCTTTAAAAATAATGCGTCTGAATGATATTAAATCTGTATTTACTTCTATAAATAGTGCTTCATCCATACAATAAAGTATTTACATACAAAAAAAATCAGAAACAGAAACAGAAACAAAAAAAGTAGTTGTTTTAATAGAAAAATTCTATTAAAACAACTACTGTCCTTAATACTAATAAGACTGAATTATAATTTCTTTTTTACCATTCAAGCTTTTGCTTAATTTAAAAATATGTTTTTATTAATAATTTATTTTGAAACGCTTGAATTGAAAAAAACATATATGTATTTAAAAAAACTATTAAAGTTCACTGGTCATATAATTATATATTACAAGTTTTGACCGTTCAGATTTAAATCCTTATTATAAGATATCTGTTGTGAATCATCTTACATGGGACAATTTAAAAAAATATATATATCTTATTAACTGTTATTTGATTTTTTTTTACTTATTGTAGCTTTAAAAGCACACGAGTGAGGATCTCCTGAAAGTTTCAAGTCTCTGTTGTCTTTATATTTTGTTTGGAGAATCTGGTTGAACTCAGAAGTGCTTCTTGATCTCCCTTGATCTACCCACTGCCACATTTTCTTCACCTCAAATGAAATAAGACGTCCACACTGTGTGCAGACTATGAAGTGCACTTGTAAAGCACAGCTCTAGAGGTTTCTTCCATCATGAGGACACACACTTAGCCCTATATCTCCATCGCTGGCAGCAAAGCAGAAAAAGCTATTATATAGTGTTTATTTTAATTAAAAGAAGCGGCCGCCGCGGCTCTGTGCTCAGTTATTGGACGTGGATACGGTGTCAGCGCTCGAGTGCAGATGAGCTGGATTAGAGGGATTCACATTAATTTAAGAACACATGAATTTTCTTTCTCATTCGCTCGCATGCTTCTTTTGTTCAAGGGCTGCGTGTGAGTGACTGGAATACCTGATGGAAATAAGCAGATGACACCAGCAAGAACTGACACTGGAATTAATACGCAACCAACTTTAGAACACAGTCAACTAAAGAACATCATCTGAAGAACTAATCCTACTTATTATGTCACCATTCAGACTGAAATCCAAGCATAATACTCACCATCACATTGTTCCTCAGAAGAATTTATGAATTGTTTTATCTGTGATTGTTTATGAATAAAATACTACAGTGTTGTAAACTGTGTTAAATGAATTTTAATAAACTTATTCTAGAGTATACTGAAATGTTTACAATATGAACGTTCCAAAAAATGTAAGTCTAAAAGTTTTTGTATACTTCTTTATTTTTTCCTTGGGGTAAATCCCAAAACGTCTCAAGAGCTAAAACATTATTTAGATTTACATTTACATTTAACTGACGTTTTATCCAAAGAGACATACAAATGACTCACATCATCCACATTAGAGTATCTGTGTCTTTCTTCCATCATATCTGAAAAAAAAGAGAAGAAAAATAATTTCAATTCTACCATTCCATTATTAGCCTGTATTCACTTCTTGATACATTGCAGATCTCAGCGTCAGGTTGTACACATGTTTTTGTGTGTGTGTGTGTGTGTGTGTGTGTGTGTGTGTGTGTGTGTGTGTGTGTGTGTGTGTTACGTTTGTTATGAGTTTAACCTGAGACTTCAAGAATTAAATGTATAAATTATCTCCGACATGTTGGTGAGAGTAAGACTCACTTATATCTAAAAACAGATTATAATCACAGGTGTTTGTGAATGTTAATGTGTAAAGCTTCAGCAGAGGTCAACAGGATCTAAAGATTGGGGTCAGAGGTCACTGGATCAAACATACCACCACAAATCACAACCTAGTTTTGCACTTTTTATTTTTTATAAAAAATCACCAGAGTCTTGAGCTAGAGTCTCATAACAAACCCATCCAAATTCTCAGGATCAGTTCCAGTATCTCAGTGTTTATGATGTATTGATTCGGCTCCCTTACACGTGCATCTGCAGGCCATGAAACATTTAGGTTTAGGATTTTGCAGCGTCTGCATTTCCTTCCACAGATGTGCTTATGGTGTTCCACCCACCAGAGGACCATGTGAAGGGAGTTCCATTAATGTGACAATAAATCTTGAAGGTGTTTCATGAGGACGGAAGCTGAGTTTCACAGTGCTGGTTGGACACGTTCTGTCTCCATCAACATCCCCAAACAGTTTACAACTGACCTATGCTATTCTGACCAAAAAAACATCCTAACAAATAATCTCATTGCCTATTAAACAAATTACTCTATAGAATTATAGCATTGTATAAGCATTTGGGTTATTTTTCTCGGGCACAGGCCGTCAATGTCCAGCATATTCTGATCTACAAAACTACAAAAACCGCCCATAATAACAGTTATTAACATCCACTCGAGAGAAAATCACAAGAGCGTAAACCTTCAAATGACGTCAAACATAATAACCGGCTCTTCCCTGAAATCTGAAACCTGACGTGTTCCTCTCTCAACATGAAGAACACGCATGCAGATGAACGAGCCTATCTCCCGCCTCTCATGCTGCAGGTAACAGATGGTTTAAGATGCTCATTCAGCACGCTTCTGTAAAACATTCCTCGCTGAATTCTAGAAGCGAATCCACAGATGATTATTTTGTTGTGCTCCGTGAGATTGAAGAGCACGATGAAGTGTGAAATAAGCCCAGCATGGTGTAAATAACACACTTTACACACGAGCAGCAGGACCCCAATGTTCACCAAATGTATTTTCATATCAGATTGCCACTTACAGTACAGAGCTCTGCTGTTTCACATATTATAACATTATCACAAAAAGATCACAGAGAGCGTCACTTTCATCAAAACATTTCTGAAATACCTGCAGAAATCTGTCCTATTGCATTCAGAGTCATCTCAGTTACCCGGCTGCAATGGGACCTCCGAAAGTATAACCTGCAAAATACTTTAAAAGTTTTTTTTGCATTATATATAATAAGCTATTGTTTTCTTGTTTTATGCATAAAATATGAATATTTGCATTAAATTATTTACAAAAGAGGGTTAAAATAGAGTTGCAAAATAAATTCCAGATATCGTAAAACATGAAGCCTTCCTAATGATCTGAAATATCTGAAGAAGTGTAAAAAAGAATCCGTCCTGTAAGTTCCTATAAGTCCGTTCTTATCGTGTTGGACCTTTCTGCAGCATTCGACACTGTCAACCATTGCATTCTCCTTTCCACAATCAAGACCATGGGCATCTCAACACCTATGTACCTCAGGGCTGAGTGCTTGGGCCGCTGCTCTTCTCCATCTAAATGACATTGCTGTGATCCGTCATTTAAAAGCATGGCTTTTCCTATCACTGCTATGCGGACGACACTCAGCTGCACATAGCAGTCCACCCTGAAGAACAGACAGTATCGGCATGTGTCTCAGCATGCCTGAGTGACATTGCTCTCTCGATGAAAGACCACCATCTACAACTGAATCTTGTGAAAACAGAACTTCTTGTCCGACTAGAAACGTCACTCATAGAACCCTCCAGGACAGCTAGAAATTTGGGAGTAGTAATAGATGATCAACTTACTTTGAAGAACCATTTTGCGAGGACCGTCCGGTCCTGCCGATACCTTCTCTACAACATCAGGTTACACTGGCTCCCTATAGCCGCTCACATCGAATTCCATGCTCTCCTCATCACCTACAAAACAACCAGAGGTATATCACCCCCCTACCTTCATTCGCTGAAACAGACATATGTGCCTGCTTGATCCCTTCTCTCACCGAATGATCGACGTCCGGTGGTACAGACCCAAAAAGGTAAGAAATCACTCTCACATTCTTTGGGTCAGTTCCACGATGGTGAAACGATCTACCTGTTACAACACGACTGGCAGACTCTGTCTCCGTTTTCAAAAACTGCCTCAGATCCCATCTTTTCCGTTTGCACCTAACCAACAAATAAACCTACTTATAATAAACCACCTTTAACATCCTCACTTCTTTGCTTTTTTTTTTATTAAAAAATAAGAAAACTCTTTCCCTTAGAACTGGGTACGTATGTTGTATTATTCTTTCTATAATGTATGTTGTATTATTCTTGCAATAATTGTTATCGCCTGTTGTATATGTTTCTTTTGTAAACCTCATTGTAAGTCGCTTTGGATAAAAACATCAACTAAATGACAAAATGTAAATGTAAGTTGTATTATGAAATTGACAATAACCAAAAGACATCTAGGTAAGAAGAGGGAAATTTCAACTCTGACATTACACGTCTAACTTAACGTCAAACTCAGATTATCATACACAATATGGCTTCTCAAACCAAAGTATATTTTCACAAAACAAAAAAATAACATTTGTCAGACTGAAGCAGAACCAGATATCCCCACATGCAGCATCATAGAGAATGAAACGTTGTGAGTTAATTAAGACAGCGCTGTGGCCTTATTAGTGTATATGATATCATATCCTGAGCGTTTGTGTTGTGAGTGTAAATCACAGTGAGAAAGGCTTCCTCCGGACAGAGTGGACACTTACATGAAGACCGTTCAGATGCTCTCAGACTAAAATCAATCACCTTTAACCTTTCAGCCTATTCACTTGACAAAAAGAGAGATATTAAACCAGCAGAGGTCAAAGTTGAACGAATCTGTTAAATGACAAGCAATGCACCAAAATATTTAAGAAACAATGCATCATTTAGAAAACAAACTTTCTTTAGTGGAAAAAAGAGAATATTTTGAGAAATGTCCAATTTTTTTGTGTACATACAGCGTAAGGTAATGTGGTTCAGCATGGTTAGGCTATCAACAATTTTTTACATTTCTTCTTTTGTTTATTTTCATAATCTAAATAAATGCCATGAGGACTAAATCTATCCATTTAAGCATCTTATAAACGCTACAGTACGCTTCCACACAATGATATAACCCAACAAGATTGTGAACTGAGAAACAGCACTTTCTTTTAACTTTCTTGTATCTTTGTAGTGAAATCCTTTGTTTTTCTATAAAATGCTGGAGTGTATATCTCAGATGATAATTGTTCTCAAACAAATCCTGATCAGGTAAACAACCACAGAGTCTTTTTCTGGTGAGGAAAGCAAACAGAGAAGTGTGTCTCCACTGCAGATTATGTTCATATTGACATTTTCAATCTTAAACAAAGATAACAGTGTTTGTTTCCCGAGACAATTGTTCTGGATTTGGTCTTAGTCCAGACAGCCATGCTTTGTTCGGTCAACGTTTCATGCAATGTCAGTATTTTCAAAAGCATCGATTCAATCCGATGCAACATCGATAAAAGCTGAGAGAGAACCAAGGATCTAGGAATGATGTAAAAATGTCTTTCTGAGATGTTTTCTCCTTTAACCAGACACAAATACAAACGAGTTATTTGATGATGTATAGTACCGTATGGATGTTGTACAATAAAATAAATACATCAAACTCAAACTTTATCAGTGTTCGAGTTCAAAGTGAAATCTTAAAACCTTTTCTTTTCTCAGGCTGATTTCCAATCCTGTCTGGGAGCAAGACTATATACATACAGTTATACAAAAGCAATAAAACATATTTAAAAAAAGTTGATGTAAATAATATTTAAAAATCTAAATCTTAATAATAATTTTTATTCATAAATATTAAATAAACTGAGACACTAAACATATTAAATAAAATAAATAAAACTAAACTAAAATAGATAAATGTACTAATATATAAAGTGATATTTGATATTAAATGTTATCACTATAGAATTATGTTTACTTAATTATGTATAGAAACATGAAGCAACAAACATAACAAAAATGCAAAATATATATATTATATAATTATTACTCTAAAAGAAAAACGCAAATTTAAATGAATGAAACGACATTAAAACTAAAAAGAAATCCATGAAACAATGCAGACTTGCCTCAGTTTGATACAATGTTGAGAAATCGGCAACAGTTCCCATACATTCTTCCTTTAATCTTGTTACTGTCTTAGAATACAGATTGAGATATTAAAGAGATCTCATTTCGGAGTATCTCAGCTTACCTTTGCATGAAAAGAAAACGTAAGAGAACAGGATTAAACAATACTCAAAATATAATTCAGAAATGTGGGAATGTTGACCTTGTGTTATATATTTTTTATAATAAGAAAGCGTTGACAAACAGCTGTATGACATCAAGCGATACTCACTCGGTTGGATTTCTCATTTTTGACAACATTAGTCACCGGCCTTTTTCCTTCATGACATTTCCTTGATGAGGATTTCATTACGGCATTCCTCCAAATCAGTAATGATCCCACATGGATGTCTGTCAATGATGATCAGGGTCAAAGAACACGCAATTCCTTTCTGTCATTCCTGTTGCCATTTAATGAAACATGAGCAGACAGATGAATCATCTACATTACGAGTCCCTCATCTCTTTATTCTCATGTAATTGTGAGGTGTTTTGAATCAGAATATAAATTCTGTGTTGAAATGTCTTGCTCTGGGTGTTTGCTGATGTTTTATGGACCGGCCTGAAAGCTCATCTATCAAAAGCATGGCTGGCATCGAGAAAAGCAAAAACAAGCAGCAGTAAAATGAGAACATCTGCTGCTACATTCATCCTCACATTCAACCTCATGTTCTGCTTACAGCCGCCGTGATGCGACTTCAAAGCTGATCATACTTCACCACAAAATCATGAGAAATATTAGAGAAATTCTATTTTGCATGAGCAAATGATGTCCTAAATTCAGTTTGAAAGTAGGCTTTATGTTTATTATGCAATACAATTGTTTTTAAGTCTAGTCTCGGATATTTCTCAATCATTTCTCATGATAAATCAAGGGAAAAAATGAGATTGTAATTTTTGAAATAAACGAAGATAATAGAGGTTAAGTTTCCAGAAGTTTCAATTTTCTCTTCATTAATCTAAGGTATGAAAAAGATTTCATATGGAATGATGTTTGGTTTTTTCCCAATCCAGAAAGTCACTCAAAGCATGCCTAGAAAAACTGTAAATATTTATTGGTGTTTTTTATTTAATCCATACATCTGCATTTTTTGGGGTTGATATTTAAGGTTGGTGCTGGTTCGAGGAAAAATGACCACGACACCCGTCTGAAAACAATCACCGCCATTTATCAGCCCAAACCAACACAGAACAAACTCAACAAAACTTTCAAATCATCCAATGAACGAAAACTGAAGTTGTGCCACACATACACACACTCACACACAAACTCACACACAAATCCTCAATGAACATATTAATAGAACAAATAACTCAAGAAGCACAGATGTGTTCTTTTCTTTCTTCATGTGTTTTGTTCACCACAGTCTTATCCTTGAAAACAGTCATTGAAGGAAAAAATCTATGTTAAACACAACAAAAAGAACATGTGATCACTCGTTGTAAAGGAACACAACACACGGAATGTGTGACAGGAGAAAACCATTCTTCACCAAACATGTCAAGAACATTTCACCTGAAAATCAAAAGAATAAAGAAATTCTGATATTTCAAAGGAAAATCAAGACGATTCCTCACTTCACTGAACTTTTTCTAACAAACTGCCAACATTAATGATAACAGGAACACTATATTCAGTAATAAAAACTAAAGTTTTTAAATTATAAATATTTTTATATTTATGTTATATTATAATTTTTACTCTAGTTTGGGAAAATAACTGTTAATCTTATGAGATTTACAACAAATTGAAAACTTTTTTTCCTCTTTATTTCCTCTTTGTAAAAATGTTCTTCTTCTTTTTATCTTTAGGAGAAATGTGACATATCTGTGAGACTCAACGCTACAGCCATCACTCTTCCCATATTGGTTTGAAAATTACAAAAAGAGTTGATAAAAAATAAATACAAATATCTTCAAGACTGGATTGTTTGAACGTATCACCATAAGTTTGTAAACTTCCATCTCATCCCTCATTTTTTATGACATTAACCCGACATCTTCAATATCATCAAAAATCCCATTGGTTTTGTTTTAGTGCCAGGAGGAATAAATAAATAAATAGAAAGCAATAAATACATAAATATCATTTTCCTTTGTTTGTTGGTTGTGTTGTTTTTAAATAAATACATATTTATAATTAAGAAGCTTTTGTTTTTGTTGTTGGTGTTTAAAAAAGTCAGTTTCCCCCCTGTGAAATTTGTCTTTTGTCTCCACAGATGGTAAAAGTAAAGCACAGAAAAGTTGAAATAAGGAAACAGAGAGTATTTGCTCGGGTGCATATGGCACGGCCCGGATTTCTGTCCCACTCGTTGACAGGTGAGAGAACATTGGAGGTTTGCCCAGCGTCTCCGCTCGCCTCCTGAACTTTTACACATAACAAGAAGTCCCTTTATAAAGTGTTTCAGGTGACATTAAAACTCTCCGGACTCACCGCGTTCCAAAAAATGTCACTGTGGAGCTTTGGGGCAAGAACAGCAGGGTAAGAGCGGTCCCCAAGGGTTCTGAAGTTCAGTGAGAACGGGAGGAAAAGTGAGAGGTCAGGAATCGGAGAGGGTGCTAGGACCCTTCTTCCTCCGGCTGGGCAGGAGCGTAGTAACCAGCCAGCTGTCTGAAGCGTGGTCCCCAGTCACTGAGATAAGAGAAGTCCTGTTCCGAGGTGTTGGACAGCGTACGGATGGAGCTGAGCGAGAGGGCCGGTGAGCTGGTGCCCTCGAAAGCATAAGTCTGGAAGGAGTCGTAAGGCGGCACCGACAGGTCCGCGTCCGCCTGCTCCACCTTCTTCCGAATGTATCCTTTGAAAAGCGAGAAGTCAGCGGGTCCTCCGTCTCCACTTACCCGGTTCTGGATCCACTGGGGGACGGAGCGGAGGTCCGGGCCTGAGTCTGCGTTCTTGACCTCCGGGAAGTCATAAAGGTTTCGGAGGGCGCTCATGTCGTATGCCTGTGTGTCCTGTTCACCTCCACCCTCATCATTGTATTTGATGACGTTGTCACGCATGTCCTCCTCATCCTCGGACATTCGCTGACCCTTCCTGTGACGCTTTAGGGTCAAGATGAGCAGAACTAGAACTGAGAAAACCACAAGAACAACGTAAAGTCAACATGAGATACAATGAACTTCAATACACAACAGTCTAATCTTAGTAACAATCACACGTGTTAGTCTGATGTCATCCTCTTATTTTAAGGCCAAAAAATGAAATTAATACCATGAATCTTTTGTATCCGGTAAAATAAGATTGTTTAGATAAGATGTTAATGTAATTTTGTTTTAAATAAAAATGTTTGACTTCCATAATATTCATTATAAAATATAATATAATGATGTTAAACTATAATAAATAATAAATAAACAAAACTTAAATGCTAACCTAATTAAAAAATTGCATCTAAAATGTAAAATAAAAAACAAGTACATCAGATTTTTTTTTTATAAATTAAGGGTCTGTCTAACCAATAGCACATGAAAAGAGTTTAAGAAGAGGTTAGTCGTTTGAAAACACCATTTAAGCAACTTTATGAGATAATGAACAGATATTAAACTGCCTCCAAGACAGCAATAAACATCTTAATAATTGTATTGTTTGAGTCCTCATCTATACATTAAATGTTCATAGAACGCATTATTATTTTTATTGTTTATCTTGATGTTTCACATCTTTCTTCATGTCTGTAAAACACTCACATTTAGTTTCTGACTCTTTAAGCCCGCATCTCAGTGTAATCTGATTGGTCAAACGGTCTATTATACTGTCATTGGTCATCTCAGCTGTGAGTTATGACATCATCACCAGTGATGAGACGACATCATGTGATTGACAGTTACTTCTGTAACGGATCTCTGATGACACGTCACAGAAGTAACTGAAGGACTACAATCCTGACGTTTACAGTAGTCCAACACATCTGATTTCTGTTAAAGATTATATCTCACTTTATCATAAACTTTACCGATTTATAACTTTACTGTTCATGTACAGGTTTTACACTAGCACACAGATTGTTTACCAACACATACAAACACAAAAAGAAAATGGAACATTAGGTTTAGAATCCGGCACTTTACATAATGAGGCACTTTAAAGTGAATAAAATAGAGTATTTCAAACAATATATTTAGAAAACTCAAAACTAGTGACAAACATTATACAAGCATCTGTTCAATCATTATGTCCTTGTGTGGAGCACAATTAAATAAGGCTAAACAAATATTACTCTTAGATTTATGTATTATTTAGTTTGATGAGAGAGATGACCAGAAAACCTGTACTTGTGGTAGTCAATAAATTGACAGAAAACATCTTTGTGAATAGTCTGAAGTCATTCAGTTTCAACAGTAATAAAAGCACAATTTTCCCAAATTAATATGTAATATTTACTGAAGTACTCTGTGGTAACACACACACACACACACACACACACACACACACGCACGCACGCACGCACGCACACACACACACACACACACACGCAGACGCACACGCACACGCACATGCACTTCAGATGAATAATACACACTTCATTTATTCACAAGAGCAAAAAACACATTCAACAACATCATTCACTTCTGAACAATGTGTTGTATTTTTTATCATCATGAGTGTTTAGAAGAAGAATAATTAGATGATTAAATCTCACATTTAATTACAATACAAATAAAAAACGTGTTAATTAAATTAAGTCAAAATGACTATGGTTGCATTTTTTATATCTCATACTGTGTGGAGTTTCTTCCAAAAATATTAAGATATTACATTGAGAAGAAAGGGTGAGTTAAACTTTTTCTTAGTTAAAATGAGCTTCAACATCCGACACGTTCATCCAGCCTCTACAAAATGTGCAAAGCCGCTGCAGGTGTCATGGCCCTTTTATAAACTCCTCTCAGTTTCCAGGAAAATGACTTATTAGAAAACTAAATAGTCTCAAACAGGAGAGGAAAATCCATTAACCTCAAATTGACTCTTCGGTAAACAAGCGAGAGCATTGGTGTACGGCAGAAGTTGATGATTCTCTGTGGAGAACACGAGCAAGATTTCAACAAACTGGTCCTGATGCTGACACACAGCGAGGGATCTTATTACCAACCACATCTTTATTTTAATGAATCTTGTCCTTTATGTTGCGTCTCAACAGAACATGCAGACAAACATCTCAGAGACGCATGAAAGAGTGACAAATACCATACACATTACTCAAAGTGCATTAGATCGGATCTGACTGTTATGCCATGGATATATCTCAATGTCTTGATTTAACTAGCGACACATGACTGAAGACAGAAGGGTCGAAGCGAATTACAGATGATGAGAACTTCGCAGAACGCTGCGACGCCCCCCGAGGTGAGCGCTGAAACGAAGGAGGAATTAAATACGATCTGAAGGGAAACAATAGAGATGGATCATTTAATAAACGAATGAGACAGAAAACAAAAGATGTGTCTCACTTCATAACTCATGATAAACTCTTAATCTCAGATCAATGATGTTAGTAAGTGTTTGTGACGGGATACAGTCTCTCTCTTTACATCAGACAGCATCATACAGACAGAAACCTTATTCCTTCTTTTATACCATGTATTTCTTAAGCAACATTGCATGAGTTAATATCATAAGTTAACATCATAAAAGGAATGTAGTGACATTATAAATCCTATGTTTGAACCTTTAATAGATGTGTTCATTCCTCTTGACGTCTCCACTGAACTCATACAGGTTGAGGATTAGTAAATGACATCATTTTTCAAGTTCTTTCCAACAGTTCCCTGTTATCTTACAAACTAACGCTCATCTGTGGCTTTCATCACTAAATCATCCTCTAACAGACGGATGAAAGAATCGCTCAGTGACCCCAGACACTTCGCTCTTAAGATTAGAGCGTCAGAGAAGACAATGAGACTCTGGTAACGCTTCTAATCGTGTCAATGGAAAGCCTTTGATCATGCGTGTGGAATCCTCCGGAGGAATCCAGTCTAATGAAATATTCACTTCATCACATCCTCAATGTGAACTTCAGTTTCTTACAACACACAAGATGACCATAGATCTCACCGTAAGATCCTCATGAGACATAAGGCTCTATGTGCCTTCTTTAACTAGCTTAATGAAAGGTTAAAAAGGTTACAAGTGGAAGTAGTAAGGTTAATAAAACAAATGATCAAATCGAGGCAAACTTATTAAAAAACTAAAAAACGAAAATGAGAAGCGACACTAAAACTCAACCTAAGAAAAACTAAAGTAAAATTAGCTAAAAACACATAGACTAAACTAGACTAGAATACAAAAATAAATAATAATAAATACCTAATCTAAAACATTAGTCTATGTGTTAGCTATCAACAAAAATATATAATTTTTTTGCTTTATTCTTGCAGGGGCAGACAGTATATATCTGTATTTGTACAGCTCTGTAGACTGCACACTAGGTAGCTTGTGTTATGAATGTGTTTTTCCTGCAGAAGTGAACACATAACAGTGCATTAAGTGCGACTGCATTACAACAGCTCTGGCTGGGAGGTTGAAGCTCATTTTCTTCTGTGCCCATCGTCCATCTAACACCGAGATGTGCGGGCAGCGGTGAGCGAATGAAACTCAAAGCTGTGAATAAACAAGGCCCAAATGAGCCCAATGACAAATAAATCTGCTACGGCAATTTTCAATTCCGGGGCTTCGACTCACACCTGGAGTTTCATAATGTTTCACAACATAAACCAGTGAGAAGTATTATTATTACTTACTGCTGTTTATTGCTTCCTGCGCCTTCCGTCCGAATCTGTCTTACCTAACACATGTGCCAAAGAGAAAACATGGCAGGCGTATCTGATTTAAAAAAAGCCATGTGCACAATATGGAGATGCCCTCTCCGAGAGACGGAGGCAGAGGACCGAGTCTTCACATAAGTGCACATCGCTTTGATTCAGTATTTTCCAGCGCCTGCAGGAGATAAGTCTTTGACCACCGTGTACCTTCGTGTTATTCTTCGATTCTGGCATGATCAAGGACTATAAATGGCTGCGAGCCAGGTGAGGTGAAGCCGGTTCCGCGGATGAACGTTGAATACTAAATAAGAGTGAGCAATAAAGGTGTAGATTCCTGGGAATAAGGCCATCGGAGAGTACATGAAAATCTCCGACTACTAAAATAACACATACATACTGAATTTCACCCAACAACAAGAAGCTAAAGAAAAGTGATGCTTAAAGTCAACAGTGATCATGGCCTCAGATCATATCAGGACCAGACTCGTGCTCACCATTGGAGCTGGGAAGCCGTGTTATGTACCTGCCCTTGCACAACACGCCGCGGTTCCTTAACATGCAGATGTTCCCATAAGCAGACCTGACAAGACGGCTAATTTACCCTTGAGCGGCGAGAGGCCAGAACTCCCATCACGACAGATGGGTTGTAATTGGGACGGATGCGTGCAGATGCCCAACTGCACCCAAACCCGTTCATAACGTCACCCGCGGATGATCTGATGGAGGACTGTTTGTCTGAGGCTAATTAGGCAGAAATTTGTTTTCATTCCTTCTTTATCACCACACAAATTGATCTAATATGAATGCCGGGTTCAAGGTAGGTCTGGATCGAGAGGAGCAGATTTTCTCTTGCGTTGTGTAGGAGTTGGAGAATATGTACACAACAAAAGAAAATGGACCACGGTGGAATATAATGTAATCTATTATAATAGAATTTAATAGATTTATCGGACCAACGGAAACCACAACATCAGAAATCAGAGAAAAAAAGAGAGAGAGATGCAGAGTCGAGAGAGAGAGAGAGAGAGAGTGAGAGAGAGAGAGAGAGAGAGAGAGAGGGAGAATAACGCTAAATGGAGAAGAGAGAAAGTAAGATAAAGTGAGAGTAGATGAAGAGAGTCATAAAACTTTTAGACGTGACACCGGCAGCAGAATCCAGCAGATTTTCTACATGAGAATGTGAGTGCCGCTAGCTGATGCTCTATTTAAAGCTCAAGGCAGCGTTCCACGGGGACAACGGTGCTGATGTTGCTCTTTTCCATCCGCTCCCATCATCCCTAAACTCACCCGTACACCAGCGCTCAGTCTGTGTGTCATTCACGCATGTGTGTGTGTGTGTTTGTGTGTGTGTGTGTGTGTGTGTGTGTGTGTGTGTGTGTGTGTGCGTGCGTGTGTGTGTGTGTGAAACTGAAATCAGTGTGCCGAGGATGGAGAATAAAATATTCAGCAGCTTTTATGTCACTTTACTTTTGTTTTTGCCTCCTGGACACATGAACAGGGTTTTAAAAGACTCCAGCATCAGTGGACAGAAATAAACAGTATGTGTGTGTTTATGGTCGGTGAAGGAAAGAGAGAAACGCATATTTACAAACATAAACTCTTTTTCTCTTGGAAAGAACTGAACGTTTTACCAATGAGGATGAGGATGCAGACCAGCAGGGCGATGAGAGCACCGGGACTGAGCGCAGCGGACATGACGTAAGCCGTGGCGTTACAGGATTGGATTGCTCCGTCTGTGTCACAGCCGCACACGTGTATGGTGAGTGTCCCGGTGCTGCTGAGGGCAGGAGGGCCGCTGTCCACCACCAGGATGGGCAACAGGTAAACATTCTGCTCCTGACGGTTAAACCCAGAGCGTTGGGTCCTAATGCCGGCCGTGTTGTCTGTAGGAATACAAAAACACAAACATCTCAGGACTCAATAGAACTTTTGATATATATAAAACAACGCAATCTATGGTTTGACATATTTCTGGACACAGCTGTAGAACTCTCAGCGTGATACCCCTCCTTTAACAACTATAGTTATTAAGAGTACCACAGTATTACATTTACATTTACATTTAGTCATTTAGCAGCTTTTATCCAAAGCGACTTACAATAGTCGAGGAGACAATGAAGCGGTAAATAGCCGATACAACAATAGGTTAACAAGTGCTACAACAATGTTACCGAGTTACACAGAGAGCGAAGTTACAAAATATATATATAATTTTTTTTTTTTTTGATAGAGTGAGTAGTTAGAAAAGAAGTGAGTTAGTGAGTTAGGTGTAGCCGGAAAAGATGAGTTTTTAGGAGTTTTTTGAAGATAGAGACCGAGTCTGACAAGCGTGAAGCCAGAGGCAGATCGTTCCACCATCGAGGAACTGAAGCAGAGAACGTTCGAGAGAGAGATTTCTTACACTTTTGAGCTGGCACCACAAGTCTCAGCTCATTTGCGGAGCGCAAAGATCTTGAGGGCCTATATCTTTGCATTAGTGAGTTAAGGTAAGTGGGTGCTGAACCCAGTATTAGCCACATATTTTTCATTAGAAGGATAAACAACTATTGTTCGAGAGTTCTAATTGTCACAAAGAAATAAATACTCTTTAAAGTGAACATTACAATGGTCAGTTTACTACATCTGAAGCGAGCACTCTGAAGTGTGCAGGGTGTCTCATATATTAAGTGCACGCTTAATAAAGACTGAGCACAGTTTAAACCCAATCTTCCCCACTGATTCTAAAGCTTTATTCAAATAAAGCAAAAATAATTCTTAAGAAATAAAAGCGCTCACACTGTTCAGAACATACAGAGAACGACTCGAAAGCTTTTTCAGACAACACAATTAAAAACAAACCAAAAACTCCAGCGAGAAGTGGAGAAATGCACGCGAGGTGAGTGATCAATCACAGAATACTTACTTCACTGTCATCTCTACTTCTAGAATACAAGTTTCTGATGCTGACATATCAAATCTCTTTCAAAACATCAAGGAGACCAGCTCTGGATTTATAAAAGACGTTATATTAGGAAGTAGACGCATGAAAGATTATAGAAATAAAAGTGTAACATCACAGAGCAGCCCTACAGATAAAAGAGCTGATATGTTGGGTAGGTTGTTATCTGATGGTTAGAGAGTTGGACGTATAAGCCAAAGGTTTCAAGTTCTAATCCTGTTGCCAGCAGACAATAAATGAAGTGTCCTTGAGCACTTGGTCATCATCTTACGCCCTTTCTCTGTAAATGTAAATGTAAAGGCCCGGCTTTCAGTGAAAGAGCCGATCAGAGATCAATAAAGAGTGAAAGAGGGCGTTTTTGCACATCCATGACAACAGGACAACATTTTCATTTACATTTATTCATTTGGCATCAAAAGCTATTTACAGTATTGAACAGTGGACCTCTATCAGTGCAGATTAAACAGGAGTAAGATGTCTTCAAGAACACTTCAGTTACTGTCTGCTGACACTGAGATTCAAACCCACAACCTTCTGATCACAAGTCCAACTCTCTATCCACCAGAACACGACTGGCCATTGCAGAAACCTTGAAGAAGGTGCTTAATTCACAAATTGAGCTCAAGAAACACAATACAGACATTGACTTGAATATCAGTTCAAGTATTTTTTGTGCCTATTTCTCTCTTTAATATGCAGATAGGACTTGCTTCATATAGGAATTTTAAAAACTGACATATAAAATATGGTCGCCGTGTGAAATCAGTATTTTTAAGAGCAAATTTCTAAAAGAATCCTTAATAAATTCTAAATAAATTAGACCTTTTTAGGTTGTATCTGGGTCAAAAAGAAAATAATGCAGATGAAAACCTTCAGATCTTCAGATGAGTTCAGATCTGTTCTTTACTTTCTTTTGAGTATCTGAAATGGATCAATCAAATCCAAGTAGCTTTGTGCTAACATGATTTTAGAAAAATGTGTTGTCCTGACATTTATACTTTAAATTTAACATCCACATATTTTAGAGCCACTGTATGTGACGTATTTAAAAATGAATCAGCCAAGGGTCAGTCCAACAGAGAAAAGAAGCGACTTCTTAAAGAGAACAAATCCAAACACCAACAATGTCAAAAAGAACTCAAGCGCAGACAGGTAAAAAATAACCTCAGCTTGTGTAAGACGTCCAGATTGGAGCAAAAGCACAACAGCTCACAACATGAAAGCAAACACACATGACAAATACTGCAAAAGACAAACTGTGCACCAGTGCAAGAAAACAACCTGGTGAATAGACTGACTTCAGACACTCGGCCCACAAAAAAAGCCAAAAGATGGTTTGTTTGTAGCTGTCAATCATTCCCCAAAGCTCTCTCTCTCTCCTCTCTCTCTCTCTCTCTCTCGCTCTCTCTCCTCTCTCTCTCTCGCTCTCTCTCTCTCTCTCTCTCTCTCTGTCTCTCTCTCTCACTATCTCTCTCTCTCTGTCTCTCTCTCTCACTATCTCTCTCTCTCTCTCTCTCTCTCTCTCTCTCTCTCTCTCTCTCTCTCTCTCTCTCTCTCTCTCTCTCTCTGTCTCTCACTCTCTCTCTCTCTCTCTCTCTCTCTCTCTCTCTCTTCTCTCACTCTCTCTCTCTCTCTCTCTCTCTCTCTCTCTCTCTCACTCTCTCTCTCTCTCTCTCTCTCTCTCTCTCTCTCTCTCTCTCTCTCTCTCCCTCTCTCTCTCTCTCTCTCTCTCTCTCTCTCTCTCTCTCTCTCTCTCACTATCTCTCTCTCACTATCTCTCTCTCTCTCTCTCTCTCACTATCTCTCTCTCTCTCTCTCTCTCTCTCTCTCTCTCTCTCTCTCTCTCTCTCTCTCTCTCATATGATTCAGACATCCAATTGAAAGCCCAAAGTAACAGATAAATGTATCATTATATTGTGAAAGTAAAGACTGATCAACGTCACAGAACTGTTGTTGCGTGTGACTAAAAAGTTTCCTGTACTGAGAAATGTGTTTGTCCTCATGTGTCGGATCACAGCAGGCGGAGGAAACACAGAGCCGCGAAGCTGAACGGAAAAAAACTGACAGATTCAATCTGACAGGTTGACAAATGTGTCCATGAAAACAGAAGTATGGAACGATACGGGACGTGGGAGATTAAAAGTGTGCTCTTTTGAGGGAGGAATAGTACGGGATACCTGTGTAGGCGTCTTTATAGGAGAGAGAATCTCACAAAACTGTCAACATTCTGACAGGGTCATCATTCACCTTCAAATCACAATCAATAAATACAAAAAACATCAGCAAAATCAAACCTGTTGTTACAGTGTGACATTTTTAGAAGAAATACTCTTAAATGAATCACGTTCTACATACTTTAAACCCATTTAAATTTAATGTCTGGTCCCAATGGTTTTACATTTTTGTATTCTAATTATATGAATCATTCTTTGTATTTAGTTTCAGTTGATCCATTATAGTTCAGTTTTATTAGTAATGCAGAAAAACAAGTTGAGTAAGCATTCATGTTCAAATACTTGATTATTTTAAATGTTGTACTCTGCTATGTTTAACAGAAATGTTACAATTGTAACATAATAACCCAATAAGATGTGTGCTTCATCCTCATAACAACAGCATTTTTAATCACACAGAATTAAAACGTAATGTGTTGAGGTGATATGCTCTTGTGTGTGTGTGTGTGTGTGTGTGTGTGTGTGTGTGTGTGTGTGTGTGTGTGTGTGTGTGTGTGTGTGTATGCGTGCGTGCGTGCGTGCGTGCGTGTGTGTGTGTGTGTGTGTGTATGTGTGCCTGTGTGCCTGCGTGTGCGTGTGTCTCTGCTCAAGCGTGCATGTACGTGTTTGTGTTTTGCCGGGCCCTCATGTGCTCTGTTGACATTTCTCCGCATCTCTCCTCTGACATTTCCATCCTGTCACATCAGTTTTCATTTACTGAGGCGTCATATCAGCTCAAACACATCCCTAAAGAGAGCCACAGCGGCCCGTTCAGACTGACGGGGAACCACCAAAATAAATCACAACAATAACATGAGAGAGAAAATATAGATGCAATATATTTCCAATCCATGTTCATTTCCATTCTTCTGCTGAAGTATTGCATTTCTTATTGAATAGTTGGATAGAGACATAGTAAAGGAGACTTATTTTAACTGGCTTGTAGACTTTAGTGTACATCAATCAGTTAGGATTCAAGCAAAACCCATTTCTTTAGAAAACGTAAAAATAAGTTTGCTACTTCACCACATGACAGTGGAATTGAAGCAGTGTTATTGTATCCAGCTTTATTTGATGTCATTGTCAGGATGATGTCATTGTTATAAATGCCTTAAGCTTATTAAAATGTCATTTGTAAACTTAAAGAGTGCACCTAATCACTGATATCCAAGACAACAGGAATGTTTCTATAGGTTGTATAAAAACCAAAACCTCATAACCAAATTCCCACAACTAAACAAAGAACTTGAATATGATCTGGACAGAAATATTAAACAGCTCTTGTTCTCTCTCCTCGCAAACAGCAGATGCTGTAACAGAAGGTGATGTCATAAAAGTGTCATGGTGGTCCACCTCTCGGGAGCGCTCATGAAAGACACCGTTTGTCAACGCTACAATGCTTTCTTCCTCCTTGCATAGGTCTTTTTAGATAAACTCAAACTTTCTGACACCCCACGTGGGTCAGAGTCCATCGAGGGACCGCCGGTAAACGGCAACAGCCTGGAGGGTGTGGAATCTGATTATTCATCACATGAGAAACTCACAGCCATGGAAGACCAAAGCGTTTACACAGAGATGCTGGAGAACCGCGACGGAATCAACAAACAAACAAAACGTTTATGGACAAACTTAGATTTTAAGTTAAGAGAAAGATGCTTTCACACATGTACAGTTGACCTGTGGTCATTAGGACACGTGTGGGTCGAAGGTGAAATAAGTCCACATTGACAATAAAAAGGATGCTCTAGAATACCAACCTGTTGGACGTGGCAGGCTGAATCAAATTCTCTTTCTAAAAATCTTGAATAACATTCTTCAAATCTTTGCTTAGAGAAAGAAATTCTTTACAAAAATTGTAATTCTCTGTTCTGCACCGGGTTTTAATCTAAACAAAATGATGAATTAATTTGGGATTCCTTCGAAGAGAGTACACAAAAGAAGATATTCGGAAGAATGTAGGTAGCTGGCACTTACAGTAGAAGTGAATGTATGCTGCTGCTGTTTGGTTACCACCTATTCATTTTTTAACATTTCTAACATCAAACGCAATCATTCAACTGTACAATACAGTTCAATCAAAAACCAAATCAAGTTTGTGTTTTACCTCTAATGTCCCACAGGGCAAAATGTCGGTTGTTGGAGGCCTCGGGTGCCAGCGTGAAATAAAAACGATGTCCAGACTGCGGCTCGTCTCTGTCCACAACACTGATGGTGTGAATGAGCTGAGAAAGGAAAATAAAAGATAATTAGAAAAAAGTCCAGAATCATTATGAATATTGCTTTCAGCGGCTGTGCTTTTTCTTTTCTGACACTGGCTTTTGTGGAACGACAGATGAAAGAATCGAGAAACAGGGTGACACTTCATCTAAAGCCACTAAAATCCCCACAGTCCCCCATCGTTCCTTTCTCATTACACGGTCATCAGATGACGCACACCTGTTTTTCGGAAGGTGACAGAAAACCCTAAATTGAAATTAGAGTCGTGAGATGAAAAAGTCCATTAAAATTCTTTTTGCGAACTCTGAATGTGGAGAGAGAGGAGCGTTCACATTAAAACACGTTCTGTAAAACAAAAAGGAAAGGCGCACACAAAGACTCAATGTGAAAGCAAGGACGAACACGTCTTACATGTGTCTCCTATACTCGGAGGCTAACACTGATGTTTCCCTTCGCTATGATTAAAGCTTCAGTGTTGAAGTCCAGGAGGAAGCTGAGGGTTAGCTTTGACCCCCGTGGGGAGAAACGTCTCATTCACTGCTGCTTTTAAAAGAACAATTCATTCAGAAATGAAAGATCTGTCATGTACTCTCTCATGTTGTCATGATCAACAATGCAGCCGCGTTTCCATGGAGCACGAAAACCCTGATTAACAACAGGAAAATGACTAATTGAGTCTTTACTCTTATTTGAGAAAATGAGCATGTGGCCAAAACAAAATAACAATGTTATCTAGTTGACTTTTTGTGGGGGGGTTTTCAACACCAACAGAACCTATTATTTATTTGTCTGATTCATTACTCACCCTCCTGCCATTTTACACC
>JAWHQN010000188.1:0-32203 GCA_033220385.1 Triplophysa yarkandensis | reverse complement strand
GTAGAGATACACACAGACTGTGAGTCAAAATATCTTCTTCTGCACAAGGAAGAAGGTCGTAAGATTTGAAATGACAAGATGTAAAGTGAGGACTGATTTTTTTGTTTTAAATCAAATGTTAATCTCTGTTTTATAAATCTCTTTAAGATTTAAAATCAGCATTTTCTAATATTATTGCTTTAAAAACAATTAAAGAATGAAAGTTTCTTGCCTTCACTCACAATGGGATATTGACAATCTTATGACATGTTGTCAATATTTTATGCGTTGGTTCATTCATTGTAGAATGATCTATTGTTGGGGCAGCGACAGGAAGATGTTTCCTCTAAGATTAACGTAAAGTTTACTGATATAAACATCTGCGGAAAAAAAATCAGCTATTGCAGTTTCTTACAAACTCTCCCGAACTATTTGGTTTCCTATAGAATACAGTACAACACATCAGACAATAGTTCATTAGACCAGATCTGAAGCTAGACCTGCACAATCCAGCATGGACCATGATGGAAATAACACTGGTCTCAACAGACAAACACAAAACTATGAACAATCTCTGAAGAGTGAAGAGCTATGAAATATGAGTGTGAATCCTGTGAGCATTTACAGCTGATAATGATTATGAGTTATTTCTGTGAAGTAACACAACACACAAAAGCTGCTCTTCTGTCTGTGACTGATAATAATTATAATACAAATACACACCACTGAACTTGTCACAATGTGAAGAAAAAAGAACACAACTGTGTTATACAAGCCAGCAGAAGACTGTCAAATGAGAAAGAAATGGGACATTGTTGTAGCCCAAGAATACTATATATGATGATAGAAAATAGTTTTCAAATATAACAACACAAAAGTTTTTCTTATAAAGTGTACAACTTTACAACAGAAGACTATAGATAGGACCCAAATAAAACCATGTTTAAAATAAAAGGAAATATAACAAAATCTATTTTCAAACTCTTTTTAATACATGCCATTGTTTGAAAAAAAAACAAGAAATATCTCTAACTAAATAAAAATATAGTACACAACTGCTTCGCGTTCCAATCTTCTATCAAACGCTGAATAGAGAACAAATGACAAAAATAACAAAGGTCAGATGACTTCCAATTTTGGGCAAAACTAATGCCTAAGGCAATTTTTGGAGGGGAACGGTGGAGGTGAGAAGGTTAAAGAGAGAATAAAAAGGGACTTCTGAGAGAGGCAGAGAGAGAAAAACACTGTGAAGAAGAGAGAGAGAGAGAGAGAGTGAGAGTGAGAGAGAGAGAGAGAGAGAGAGAGTGAGAGTGAGAGAGAGAGAGAGAGAGAGAGAGAGAGAGAGAGAGAGAGAGAGAGAGAGACAGAGAGAGAGAGAGAGAGAGAGATGCTCAGTATTGTGTGGGAGGTTATTGAGTGGCAAACACGGCTCCCTCAAGCAACATCATCTAATTAGATTTCCACCCAACAGCCCCCTCATGACCCGTTAAATCTGGGAAAGTGAGATGTGAGGAGTCTCCCAAAAGTCTTCCACGATCTCCAGAGTCTTCCAGAACCAGAGGTCTTCTCCATGAGCTCACACAGCGGAGGTGGAGGTTGACCTCCAAAACCAAACAGTTGAGAGAAAAATAGTTTTTATTTTATAACTTTACATTTGTGTAAAGACCATCAGTTCTGGAGGCTTTCCACCGGTGGAATAAACGAAAAATACAGACATTACACACAATGTGTGTACGGTGAAGCAACAAAACTGAAGGTTGCTCGCTTTATAATAAAAGCCTTGAATTCATGGTTTATATTAATGTGTTATTGAATAGTTAAAAATCTAAATTAAATCATTATTAAATAGGCTTGGGGATTTACAAAGCAATCGAAAAAAATGTGTTCATAGTATTCTGCTACTGTAGATTTTATTTCTACAACATTTTTTGCAATCATGCAAATGGCTTAATTTATATTTTAATAGCTGTCAATTCTACCATAAAAATACAAATAATGCAACCATAGTTCAAGAGTTATGTTTATGTCCACTATCTCTGATTTCATAACATTTGTCATGTGACCAGGACTTTTCCATGGGATGGCGAGAGCAGTGTGATCTGTCACACAGAGTCACTCGTGTCATTTGACGCGTGGTTCAGAGCTGACAGCCGTCGAGTCCTCGGGCCGTTCTTTGTATTTTCCTCTCCACGCGGCCTTTCCAAGCACATGTCTAACTATATGATATCTGTCTCTTTATATCTGATCAATTCAAATACCACAGGGTTAAGAACTGAATGTCACACGATTCACATGCCTATCAGAACAAGGGTCAGGCATCCAGATGATGCCATATTTATAAAAAAATCTGATGATTTATTATCTATTAGAAATACATGTAGGCTATAGTATAGCATGCTACTTCTATTCATGTATCTATCCATTTCCAAAATAACGGGACATTACATTGTGTCGGTAAACCTCGAAAGAGAAACATTTAAGAAAAGATTACAATTACTATCACATTTCTTTAACATTTAAGTATAAAATTATTCTGACACAATCGCTTGCAGTGCTGCGTTTTGCTGTTCAAGAAGTGCAAAACAAAATGTGAAAATATTTCATGACAAGAAAAACATTTCTATTTCATTTACCAAGAAATTATTAAAAATCCATTATTAGAAACATGAGTAATGTATAATGAATATAAAATATACATTTACATTGACATTTAGTCATTTAGCAGACGCTTTTATCCAAAGCGACTTACAATAGTCGAGGAGACAATGAAGCGGTAAATAGCCGATACAACAATAGGAGAACAAGTGCCACAACAATGTTACCGAGTTACACAGAGAGAGAAGTTACAAAAAGTATATATAAATTTTTTTTTGATAGAGTGAGTAGGTTAGAAAAAAAAGTGAGTTAGATGAAGCCGGAAAAGATGAGATGAATGAGATGAATATAATCAATTAACTAAAATCAAACCTGAAACACTTAAGACTATAATCAAACAATGGTTATTTTTAGATTTTTGATTTAAAAATATTAAATATTATCTGTTATTAATATAAATATGTTAATTACGTAAATTATATTATATTATATTATATATATATATATATATATATATATATATATATATATATATATATATATATATATATATATATATATATATATATATATATATATATATATATATATATATATATATATATTATTAACATATTATAAAGTGTACATTTCTCTATGAATACGGCAACTATAGAGTTCCTGATCAGATACCACATATGAAGGAAAACCACCATTAAATATTACAGTAGATTGTGTTTTTATATCAAACTGGAAGCCACTGGTACACATTGATTACATGATGTTTAAATCCACATTATCTCATCCATGCCGTGATGAACACTAGTGTCACGTCACTGAAGGGTGAGCCAGCTCTTAAAGCTGCTTACGAGTCATGGGCTAAGCCTTGTTTTCTCCTTCATTCCGGCTGATTTATTCACCTTTTAAACACAAACAAATACGCTGTGTTGTCATCCTTCAAATGGGATCAAACTGCATGATTTAGCGGCTTAGGCTAATCTGATTTCACTCTTTTCCCATCAAAAACACGAGGAAGGATACCAGTGAGCGCCGGTGCGGAGACAGCCGAAGCTAGTGTGGCACATAAACAAAGCTTTATAATTGAGCTCGCAGCAGAGCGTAAAAATGTGAATCATAAGAGCCGCACAAACACAATATAAACCCTGTTCTCCAAACTACACCAGCACCTGTGCTGGAAATATGAATCAAAATTAATAATAAGCCTTAAACAATGCATTTTTTAGGAAATGTTGTTGCCATGGATACCCGTCATGATTTATGCACTCATTGGGTAAAAACTCAGCTGCCCATGACTAAAATAGAGTTATTCATAAATAATCACACAAAATAAAAAAACATTGATGAAAAATAACAAAATATGGAAGCTTATCATTCTAATGTAATCCCATACATTGAAACCCTACGAATATTATGTTTGGTTTAACTTTAGCCGCAATATATTTTATTTTCACAAAATGTTATACTACTTAACTGCGATTATATAGTTTTTTCTACGGTTAAATCATGCTTGATAATTAATAAGAGTTTAAAAGAGAAAATAACTCAATATCACAAATCTTTATGACAATTACACAAAAGAATATTATTAAAATATACATTTTATTGTTTATTATTCAAAATATTAGCGTTATTATTTATGGTAAATATAATTGATTTATTAAATTGCTTTATTTATAAATGATAAAACCTTGCTTCATTTTACTATAAGAGAAAGAATTAAATATCACAAGCCCTTGCAGAAATTACACAAAAATACATACCAAATATAAACTGTATATTGCGTGATTTTAAATACCTGTAATGATGTCTAACAGTAAACATCAGTTATCAAAAAATGTAATTATGTTAACACTTTTTACTATAGTAAAACCATGCTTCATTTACTATAAGGGAAAAACTGTTCTTCTAAAAACTTTGTGGAAATAAAAACCATGTCCTGAAGGTTTGATGTCTCAGTAGAAGAGTTTGTGAGTTTTAGCCACGGACGCATCAATCCCAGATGAGAGATGAATGAATGTAATTGTGCGTTCCTCCACAGGGCCGCTGGTTTCCAACACAATCACCATAGTGATTAATCACACAGCGAGCGTGTGGCCTGTGTTTGTGCTTGTAGTTCGGCACAAACAGCAGCGTCTTCTTGCCCTCGTGATGTTGTGTTGCTCAACTAAGCCAATTTAAACAAAGACACGGCGATGGGGGACCCCGGGGGTGATGCTCTACAAATCACCTAAACCTGTTACAGGTTATGGTAAAGCCATTACATCTAGACAACGACAGCGGGGGGCATCCGAAGAGTATTGCGTTTAATGAGAGATATTTATTACGTAAGGCCTTTATCTGGGGGAGGCGGACGGATAATTTCTCACTTTAAATGCACTTGGGAAACAGCAGGTATTTTGGCCCCTTCGCTTTCTGTGCGTCTGCTGAAAGATTAACGCTCAACCGGGCTGGTTTCGGGTCTCATTGTCTTTGTGTCTTGTACCACTTGTTCTTTCTTTAATTTAACAAGATGCCCAGATGAAAAGCAGATCCACGGCATAAAGCTAGCAACACTGTTCTTCACAGAAGAGATGGTGTTTGGTGAGCTGTGGGAAGTGTTAGACTTCCGCCATCCATCCGGCTTTGTGTTCCTTCCAGAAAACTCTATCTTTAGCTAATCTGTGCGACTGCACCGCCAACATCACACGTGCTTTAGTTTTTCTGGAAGAATAGGGACTTTCTTTTAGTTATACATAAGCCATTTACATTTATACAGCGGACAAACATTCACCATACGTTTAAGATGTATAGTTGACATTTTTAGGACTGCATGCATCCTCAAGAGATCTTGATCTTGGTATAGGTGTTGCTATTATTACAAGATGAGCTTTAGGTACTATCCTGGTTTAACAATTTAAAAACATTACAAAATAAAAACTAAAATGAAATATTTTACATTTATTTCTCATTTAACTACACATTTCTCTTCAGTGAGATAAAATAAATTATGAAAAGATTCTTTTTGTGCAAGTCTAAGATAAAAAAAAATCCCAAACGCACACACGCACACACTCACACGCACGCACGCACGCACGCACACACACACTCACGCACACGCACACGCACACACACCGGTCCAATTCCAAAAGAACTCAAAAATCAAAAGCTGTATTAGTTTGTCTGTTGTCAGGCTGAATCTGAGGTCAGGTGAACTAAAAAGCAATTTTCATTACATTTTCAGCAGATAATAAATCAAAGTAATCAAAATAATTCAAGAGACCAGTTTAATCAAAATAAACTGGTCCCTTGAAAAAAGGAAAACGTTCAGTCACAGCGGGTCAACCGATGAGAAGAGATTTGAGGACAAATAATAGAGAGATCGTAAAAAAAGAGAACTGTACTTCAAGTGAAGTAGAAGAAAGATAATTGTCTTAAATAAATAAAAAAAATTAAATGGACAAAATCAAGAGAGTCCTAAAAACAAAGTTAATTTCTTATGCCTTTTGTTAAAGAAAATGAAAGGTGATATTTTAAACCCATTATGATGTCTTTCCAAATAAGGATTATATTTTTAAACAAAAAAGTTTACAAGGAAAAATAACTCGAACATTTTATGGACATCCCTTACACGATATACAGTGGTTTAATCCAAATGAAACAGAAAGCACGTGGCTTATAGTTAACCCATGGTAAACTTTGAATATTTGCATTAATGTGTAAATGTTACTGTATGTGTTTTATCTTTCGTTCTTCAATGCAAACACGTGGTGTAAATGTTCCTCTTTCTATCTTGAACAAAACAAAAGAACAAGAACTCATGTAATGCATTCAGTTCAATTGAGGACAGAAGTACGTTCTTGTGTGTTATATAACATCTGTCTGTTGAACAAATAAACACTTCATCTTGCAATCTTATGTTATGTGATTCAAAAAGAATAAAACATTCTACACAACTGTTTCATTGTTTGTATTCTCGGCCAATGCGTTTCAGAGTCATAAGGGCCATTTGTATTGTGTTTGTGTAGTGTTTTCCAGGCTTCATTTCCTTTCATTAAACACAAAACAGTGAGTAGTATATTATTCAAAAATCTCCCTTTGAGTTTCACAGAAAATAGAAAGTCATTCCACATGTAAACCAAAGTTTCTACAAAGTAAGATTATAAACTGCCTTCGGGAAATCATTTTAGATGTATCATTCATAATAATAAAGAGTATATTGACAAAATAAAGTAATGAGTTTGTATCTGTACTTCATCTGACACACATCGAGTGTTCTGCGGTGGTCTCAGGTCTGGTCTGAAGCGTTTGTCAGATCATCAACATCACAGAGAGATTGTGAGCTTAACCAAACCACATTAGTAAAATACTGAGCTTTATAAATATAAATGTTATAATCCCCTATCATGCCAACAATGCTCTTACACCTGATGTTCCAAATAAGTGTCCCCGATATTAACTCCATCATAGAAACACCATTCTTTCCCTCCCAGGTTCCTGTCTTAACCTGACAGCTTTATCAACGCAGGAAACAAGTGAGGAACTGTCTTCTGACCGCAGATATTATCCCGGAGGCGTAGGGGAAATTGACAGCGATCATCAGCGTACACACAGTGCTGATTATTTTTTTCTGCGCGGAACAACGGATCTTATTTCCTCCTCAAACACAGTCATGATCTTATCGAGCAGAGATTGATGGGAAACTATATAGAGACTTTATCTCACCTGGCCCGGTTTGGCGTCCTCGCAGATAGACGCCTCGTACGGAGATGCCAGCTCAGGAGGATTGTCGTTGACGTCCAGTATCCGGATGCTTACAGCGGTCTGAGAGGCCATAGACTGGTTATCTATGAGGAGAAGACAAATAAAACATACAATATGATTTCTATTTATTTCAATATGTGCAAGGTTTAAAGTTTTGAAGATTAAAATAACTATTTATCAAGTGTTGTATGAATTCTAAATGACGATAATCAAAACTCTGAAAATTTTTTGATTTGTAACCTGTTGACATTTGAAACATGAATGACTTCTTTTCCCTGCAGAACCCCAATGAAGAATTAAACATATTTTGAAGAATGTTGGTAGTTGAAGAGAAGTGGCAAACATACGCTTCTATTGGTATGAAAACAAAACCAATACAAGTGAACAAGCCAGCTCCCAACATTCTTCAAAATATCTGCTTTTGTGTTCTGTCGAATAGAGACACTCATACAGGTTTAAAATGTCAAGAAATTAGTCGATAATGACAGATTTTTAAATTGGTACAGAAACACAAAGAAATATAAATATAGATACACAAATAATAAATTTATTATTAGATTTTCAATTATGTTAAGCAACAGGTAGGTAAATATAATCATGTTTAATGTTTTAATGAGGTTGGGAAATGTGTATATAATACTTTATTTATTTAACATCTAGTAATTAAACTCTGGGTTTAGAGCCAGCTGATCCTCAAATAATGATCATGTTTTATTATTTCATAAAAAAGACTTTAATATTGTAAAGATGCTGCACCATGGGTTCTGGAGTGACCTCCATCAAAACCGTAATAACTCATAATTACCTTCATCATATTAACATTGTGTCCTTCACACACTTGATTGTTTATTCACAGTGATGTGAACCATACACCTTATATTACAATCAGAACATGTTCATTAAACTCATCTTAATTATTCCTTTTTATGTGAGTTCTCTCCTTTATTTACATCTTTCGATTATAAAAACATACAATCACCGATGACACTGTACTCTGGTGTAGGATATAATCTAAAATAACCTCTATCACCTCAGATTACTCAAAGCCCCTCGGGCTGACGGTAATTTATGGCGGGATGCTCTTCAGAAGAGACTTCCGGAAGTAAAATCCCATTCATTTTCCTCATAGTGAAATTGATTTTTAACGATAATGTATAAACCTTTCAAGACAGAGACGCAGTGAGCTCGGAGGTTGTTAAGTGATGATGTATGAATCCGCAGAAGCGACACACGCCAGTGATTTCAACTTCATTTATAAAATAAATAAAGATACTGAAAAAATCTCGTGGACCAACATACTTCTAGAAATTAAGCTGCAGGAGATCTGGAGGGACTTTTTAACCCCAAAATCAATGAAATGACAAATGACAAAACTATTAGAATTGTTTTAAAAATACACTTTTAATAAACAAAACTGAGCACTAACAAATAGTTTTATCTGATAAAACTGTCAATTTCTGAAATTTCCCCAAGAATAAAGAACTGAGCATCCATCAGATGTCAAGTGTATAACACTCGTAAAAACAGTCATACTTTCTGTAAAAGAGCAAAGAACAGAGCTAAATTTAACTAGTGATGATGTGTTAGATGTGTTGAAGAGATAGGAGCAGATTGAAGAGATGTGGACAGATGCTGGACGGCCTTCAAAACATATTACCAGTCCAGTCTGACACTTACAAAACCGGTTCAAAAAGCATTTTTTTAAAAAGACATGACTTAAAAAAAATGAAGTCGTACATTGACTGTGTTTTGAATCTAAACTCATCTGAGGTTGTTTGGATACACTAGAATATAAAGTATTGATTCTGTAGAATGAAGGGATCTTTTAAAGGGACCGTTCGGCAATAATTAGAAATCTTTCGTTCATTCTTATCTCTTAACTCAAAAAGATTTTTTTCAACATGATCAACCATTTCTTTTTGATGAAACAATTATACATAAACATATAATAATAATAATAATAATAATAATAATAATAATAATAATAATAATAATAATAATAATAATAATAATAATAATAATAATAATAATAATACTAATAATAATAATAATAATAATAATTCACAATCATTATTTAAAGGATCAGCTGGCTCACAGAACAAAAACTCTCTGCTTTTAAAGCCTGAGAATTCTGACAGCACTTGGCTGCAAATTGTGCAAGAAAACACATTTAAAGAGAACTAATCTGTTTTATGATTCACATCCCTGCGAATGTTTGTCAGGATAGTTCACGTAGCCTTTGGTGCGTGTCCATGACTCAAAAAAGCTCCATTGGGAGATGGGCTCTCGAGCTTCCTCGTGTTAACTGGCTCTGAATTCATCTATGTGACAGAGACTGTAGACCTGTGGCCTAAATATTAAATTAAACTCCTCATGTTATATCAGCTTTCCTCGCCTGAACTAACTGTGCCTAATGAGCTTCAAACGCTGAACAAATTGACAAAACAATACGTCTGTCCTCATCCCACGCCTGCAGACACCGGCCAACGGCGATGATCTGGCACATAAACAAGAATTAGGTTTTATTTCATATCATGAGAAGCTTTTGTTTTCATACATGTGAGTCATTTGAAACCATGAACAATGGGATGAACTTAACATTGACTGTAAAAGCCTCATGTCTGTGGTCTGGACAACACATGTCTACCTGAATTACCGTCTCTGCACAGCGGTAACAACACGAAACGGATGAATCAAGCTGTTCACGTGTGTCTTCAACAAGACAAAGTCCTGATTCACACTCACTCCTGCTGTGTCCCACGTGAACGCTTAAAGAGGTTCTCTTTCATAGTTTACAAGATTTTGTGCAGTTCCTATTCGACTTATGTTCAGCTTATGTTTCTCATAAAATGCATGGAAAAATAAAAAAGGGAATCAAGACTGTAATTGTAGTCCGTCAAGATAATGAATGTGTTTCCTGTAATTCAGCGCTTACAACACCAGAACATGGGTTTCTTCCCAGGGATTGTAGAAATGAAATGTGATGGTGTAATGAAGTGTAAATCGCTTTGGATAAGAGCGTCTGCCAGATTAATACATGTAATATTTAATCTGGATTTGAGCGAATACGATGAGAAATGTTTGACTTCATACTGAGATCTTGAAGAGATGAAATATTGACTTTAGATTTCTTTTATTTGTTTGAGACAAAATTTGGGATCTCTCCTTTGTTGCTCTTTTTCATGAGAAATAAACGAAACACAAATAAGAAGGAAGCAAAAGTTACCATTGTTCTGAATTAAAACTCAATGATGTCTAGAAGAAATCGTTTCTAAATGAAGAAAACCTTTATTGTTCACTAGCTCAGGGTTTCCAATGGTCAGAAAGTGACAGAGTTGAGGTCTTGAAACGGTTCAGACAGAATGCCGTTACCTTCATATGTTTCCCTCACCACACTAAATGTCCTTTCTGTCTAGATAAAGACACAAGCGTTGGTAGTATCTGTCTACCCTAAGGGCAAGACATGATGGTTTCTCCTCTATTTATCACCTAAGAAAGATGGAGGCTGAGAGAAATCCTGTCTGTGGTTTGATATCACACACCCTATCAAACGCCCAGAAATTATGTGTCACTCTTCCTCAGCCGATAGCCGAACCCGTCTGACAGCGAAACTCCGACCCGCTGTCTGGAAGCTCTATGCCAAGACTCGGGGAAGAAAAAGACCTGATAACTTCTTCCGGATGACAGAAAAGAAAATTTCATTTCCTTGAGACGTCTTTAACCGCTCAAGTGCACACATCACGTGACCACACCGGCTCATGACCTCGCAAAGATTCAACTGGTATTATTTTTAGTCATCTGTGGGATATTGAAGCATCATCTCTGCGCTCTTCGGGAGTTTGAAATATATTTACTAATAGCAGCGGCAATGACGCGCGAAACTTTCTGCACACATCGATCTGTCAGCGTAACTCTTGGATGAACACTCATTACGCTCTTGAATGAAGTGTGAAATTCTAAGATACGATCGTGTGAGGGAATGATAAAAAAACACTTCCAAACTGGGCTTCTCACCTTTATACATCTCATTGCTAGATGGTCTGGTGTATATGGAGGTCAATGAACGTGGACTGGTATTCCATGAGAATTTTGGTTTAGTTCTCCCAAATAAAACTTGCGTCTCGGTGTAAAACCAAAGCTTCTTCTTCACTTTTAAATTGACCAATTAATACCAAACCCAACATGTGATGAAACACTTAGAAAGAGCAACTCAGGACGGCACCAATTTGTCTTGAGATGAATAAATTGCCAAAGAGTGCAAAATTCAGGCATTACATTAAAACTGTGACCCAGCGATTGTATATTGTATGCATAAAATTCACCCATCTGAATTTATTTTAATTAGAGTTCCATGGCGATAAAGAGACAAGGTATTAGAGCTTTGAAAATGTGATCTTATGCTGTCTTTCTGTCATTAAAACGACACCAGCTCTGATATTCTGTCACCTGATGACATTCAGACATATGTCCAGATTCTGTCTGAAAATCTTAATTCTTAGATTTTATGCAAACCTTTTTTTTATTTTAAGTTAAGAGGAAACACATCTGTGACACAATTATGACTATTATGGATTCTGGATGGGAGATTTTCGTGACTGATATTCACCTGCTTCCATGGCTGTGATGGTGATGTTGTGCCAGCCGGCTGTCTCGCGGTCCAGGATCTTTCCCAGAGTGATGGCACCAGATACAGGGTCGATGTTAAAGATCTGTTCCTGGTCTGTGTTTCGATCTATAGAGAACCTGAAACATACAGAGATGGATTTTAGAGTTTACCTACTGTACAAATGACTCCCCAATCCATAC
The DNA here is from genome assembly GCA_033220385.1 of Triplophysa yarkandensis. Lineage (NCBI taxonomy): Eukaryota > Metazoa > Chordata > Actinopteri > Cypriniformes > Nemacheilidae > Triplophysa > Triplophysa yarkandensis. Next base: position 20,083 of record JAWHQN010000188.1, on the reverse strand, counting down.
CAAAACCATATCCATTTTTTAAGAGAAAGTTTACCATTAAAGGAGAACTCTGTCATCATTTATTCCCCCTCTTGTTATTTCAAACTTGTATGAAATTTTTGTTTCACAGAAAAAAAAGATATTTTGAAGAATGTTTTTTAAGTGGCACATATTTACTTGCACTAGTTTTGCTTCTATAGAGAGATTTCTGCTAACAAAACAACAGTCACTTCCTTCCAGACTTCATCTTCAAACAAGTGATTAATATTTCATAACCTGCTCTAAAAAAATCCATTGCATGTGAAATATAAACGCCACTGACAGACAACAACTGTCAATGAAAGCTTTGTCGATTCATTTCGTATATCCTCAGGGTTTAAATGCAATACACATTAATTCACTTCCTATTTTACCTTCTGCTTATTACAGTTAGCCAAAGGTTGAGACGCATTTCGGAAAGTGAAACAGCCCAGAGGGAGATGAACCTATTAAAGTCTAGAAGATTCTCAATTTGAGCCAAAGAAAAGATGATTCAACTTCACAACACTGCCCGACTTTAAAGAAAACAGTGACCGCGTATTAAATCTATCATAATGTTATGTACAAACAGTATGAACATGAGTATGAATAGAGAGAGAAAGTGACTTTACAGTTTTTATAAAAAACATCCCAAAATTGATGTTAAGGTCAAATTTTTGTTCAAACATTTAAGTCTCCAGTACAACAAAAATAATATATCAATAAATGATCAAAATATCAGTATGACATCATTATCACGTTTAACCACCGAGTTTTTTTATTCGCCATGTTGTTGAAACTCTTTTATTTTCCTCACGGAGTGTAATCTGTACTTAGAGATGAATGTTACACTTTATGTTTATGTTGAACTCAGTTCCAAAAGTAAAACTATGTGAAGCACATTTTACTGAGGTCACATTCCTCAATCTCCATCAGTTTAATGCTGCACTTACACAAGGATTAGTGTTGAGAGATGGAGAAGTTCCCTCTGTTGTTTAAGGACCACAACCAGTAAGTGTATTTTATTCTTTAAGTGCGTTAGGTGCTTTAACAGTTCCTCTAACTTATTACCCAAAGGACAACGCTGTTTAACTTTGTTAACTAGGCGTTAACTAGCCACAGTGAAAACAGCGGCGTACGTTTTATGAGATAATTATTTTTTTATGTGCGAAACATGAACACATGTCATATTACATACTGTGAACGCAATCAAAGTTTCAAAAACACACAAAGAACGGGACTATTCGTATTTTTGATAGAAATTTCTTTTTTTATTTATTAAGTAATTTTTTTTATTTTATTGTTTTATTAAGTAATTGAAAGTGTTTATTTCTGTGATATTTTCTAATCCACATGAAACATTTTAACAGTCTTTGCTGTATGGTGATATAAACATTATGTGTTAAACATAAATAATAAAATGGACCAAACTGCCATATTTCTTTCTCTCTCTCTGAACTCATTGTAAGTCAAAGCTGAAAGTAAACAAATATTTTCTGTCCAAGCACAACAGTGTATTTTCCAGCCGGGCTGCTGGTTTCCGAGAGTCCGGTCCCTCTGTGTCACAGAAAAGAGCGATGTGCCCCCGGGCGACTGTCTCTCGCCCGCTAGCCGAGTCCAATGAAGATGATTAAATTGATACCGACGGGCACGGGCTCGGTGCCACGAGCGGATGTGCGCCAGCCGAGCGGCCAAACTCGTCTGCCACCGCGATGTGCTTTATAACACCTGGAGCACTCCGAACACAGCCTCATGCATTTTTAATGGAGGTAATTTGCAAAGGCTGTGTGTGCGTGAGAGACTATGTGGCCAACCAAAGCCTTTTACTTCCCTTGTGTGTCCCCTCTGAGCAATGAGTAAATCATATTTCTGTGCTCTGATGGCTCTGGAGAATAAAGTCCTCTATCAGGAACCCAGTTGAATTGTGGGAACAGAATGAAGGCGGCAAATACAATGGGCATCGTTCCGAACGCACTACACAAAGGCAGATGGAAAGTTTTGTGATGGTTTTACGTTCTGGAAGGGAACATGTTTTTTTCGATGCGCATGCGTGTGTACGTATTATGAGAAACGGCAGTCCTGTGCCAAGGAGCCTATAGCATAATGGGAAAATCCTCTGGCCAGCACAATCCAGGAGACTCGCTCGGTCACGCTTGCATGACTCGGTATATCTTCAATAATAGGCCTGTTCAATAGTGAAAATTGATTCTTGTCTAAACTAAGGGGATGTGGACGCTTGCCAGGGTCTAAACGCACACACACATAAACAAATTGTTTCGCTTTTATCTTGCGAGGCCTTCGGTCGGGGAACTTGTGTATTGTGATGAAAAAGCTGATGAGGCGCTGCCGTTGCCAAAGTTTAGAGCGTATTCAAATGCAAAGCTGCTGTAGGATCCATCACTGCGGTTTTATGCGCACCAGTCGTTTCTCTAAAGGTGTCTCAGGGAATTACATCTAAATCGTTCAGACTAAAAGTCGGGTCTCACGGTGTTTTGTTTGTGCGACAACTCATAAAAAAAACGAACGGGTCGTACCTGACGGGGACGTTATCCATATCCGGATCTCTTGAGCTTACGATCCCAACCAGAGCTCCCAAACGCGCATCTTCCTGAACTTCCATGATGGTGCCAGAGGAAGGGAAGAAGATGGGAGCTTCATCTACATCCGACACGCTCACCATCACTATGGTCTGATCCCCGAAGGACCCCAAATCCACGAAACGAGGGTCCACGTGTTTATTTACGGCCTCAACGACCACAGTATGTGTGCGCTTGCTCTCGAAGTCTAGAGGCTACAGATGTGAAAGGAATTCACAAGACATTTAAATCAAACACTCAAACTATAAAGGCAAATGGCTTGATAGATATAATGATTTTAGGGTCAGTTTCATATAGTAAAAGCAGAAACAAAGCCTGCGACTCATGACAGCGGAATTGTTGTGACCTGGCGGAGAGACCTGGACCCCTCTACCTTTTTGATGGTGATCACAGCTTCTTGTGTGTCGCCGTCTGTGGAGACTTTGAAGAGTTCTCCTCCCTCCTCATCTTTGATCAGGTAACTCATGTCTGTGTTCTCACCCATGTCTGCGTCTGTGGCGATCACCCGGCCCACCGCTGTCCCCACAGATGCTCCTTCTGATACCGAAAACTGGTACATCTCTGTCATGAGACACATCACAGCAACAATGTTTGATAATAAATATGTCTAGTACGTTTATGGCTAGACAAGAGTTTTACCACCCAAAACACAGAAAATATACTGTAGTATTTAATGAAGTAAACTGTGGTAGCAATTCTAAAGTGATAGTTCACCCAAAACGAAAATTGTGTCATTTATTTATCCTCTTGTCATTTCAAATCTGAACGTTTTTCTTTGTTCCTCTGAATATGAAAGAAGATATTTCGAAGAAACCAATGCAAGTGAACGGGTGCCAGTTCTCGACATTTTTCAAAATACCTTCTTTTGTGTTCCGCAAAAGAAATTCATGCAGTCATGTTTAAAAGGATAAATCGGTAGGGAAATGATTACAGGATTTCAATTTTAAGATGAACTATAAAATAAGAAATGCTCTGTACTATAGTAAACACAGTTTAGTATAGTAACTATACTGTACTATAGCACTATAGTGAACACTTTAAACACTTGTTTTCATGGTTTTATGGTGTTGTGCTGTAAGTTGTTTTTTAAGTTATACAATTAAGTACAATGAATCTTGATTTATTTTATTTGGCTAATTAACACTTATTTTATTAATATGAAGGACAAACAGCACAGTACAAATAAATAAATGTAGAATATAACACTGTTAAAAGAAATCTTTTGAAAGAAAATACTAAACGACATGTCCACACATTAATAGGATAGCATCTGCTCAAATTAAATGTTTCTGAATAAACCAAGACATGTAGACATGCAATCTATTAGTATTACTAAAGAAGGATAAAAATACCACCGAAACATGTGTGTGTAATCCCACGAATCAAGATCATTTCCCAGAACTACACACTATGCCAACCATCTCACAGCACAATGTTGGTGTTCTAATAAGCATTCAGGCCTTGTATAACAGCCACCTATAGTAATGTGCAATATGTTTGAGTGCAGCGTGTGACAAAAAGGACCACACAGATTTCATTTTGGCCCACGACACAAAACGCTGAGCTTAATGAATTAGATGCTGGAGTAAAACCGGCATAAATGAGGCTTTTGAAGAGAACGAGGAAGAAAAAAGCATGGAGAGAGTCGTGTAGATGCCGAGAAAGATATCAGGGTTGTAAGTGATTCACAGCGAGGCTCTTTGCTGTAATAAAGCTAATGCCTCATGAGAAGAAAGAAAAGAGAATGAAACAATAGCACAAGAGAGTAAAAACATCTCACACAATGTGCTTCATTTCTCTTAATACAGCCAGACTGTGAACACAAGCACAGACACGTGCGTCAGGCATTAGATGTGTTTCAATCAGGTCCATTCTGACATGTGACCGATGACACAAAGTGCTTTCTATTTACTTGTGGTCATGATGTATGAACCGTACAAAACGCTGGATTTGGAAGCTACGTTAGAGTCGCATTGGAAACATTTGTGGGATGATCGCATGACAAACCCATGACTAGAGATTTAAACCACCAGAACCAAAAATAAAGCTGAGAATGTTGTTATAGTAGAATATATAGTTGAAAAGAGCTAAACATTCCACAAACAGCGTATGGAAAACATAAATCCATTCATAACTAAGTGAACACAGTATGTAAAATATGATTTGTTACGGTTTGTTTATTTCTAATTCAAATTCAGCTCACACGCCGTGTCCTCTTCTATCGAAATTTCTTCTTTATTAGTTCATTTTCAGAGCTGTTCCACTCTTTAGTGTGAGCCAAAGTAAACACCCACGTCACAGAATATCTATGGAAAGTCTTTTTGTTTTCACCTTACCTTCGCAAAATTAAAGAGTTAATTTACTGAAAACTGATAATTCTGTAATCAATTACTCTTGTCATTTCAAACCTGTTTGATTTTTCTTTCATCAGAACACGAAAAATATTCTTTTTTGGAGAATGATTGTAACTGGCACTTGTTCACTTGCGTTGGTTTTGTGTTCGTACAACAGAATCGAATAGATACCCCTGCTGTTTGGTAACACTTTCTTCATAAATATCTTCCTTTGTGTTCTGCCCCGATTTTTTTTACAACGGATGTTAATATACGTTGCGTTTTCATGTTTCATGGGAGCTGTCCCTTTAAAAAATGTTTCCCCCAAATGTCATTATGACACAAAGTACAGACGCTTTGCTGTACTGTATGCAAAACCTATTACAAAAAATGATGCATTTGAACATTCTGTGATATTTCTCTGAAGCACAGAGTTGGGTGAGAATGTTCTGAAATGTTCCAGGCAAAGGCCATCGCTGACGGCATGATTTGAGAAATAATGCACACTCACTTTGAGGGAAACGTGGAGGGTTGTCATTAACATCCGTAATCACTATGGTCACCGTGGTAGAGCCAGAAAGACCACCCATTTGGCCTGCCATATCTGTTGCCTTGACAACCAGTTCATAACGGTCTTGAGTCTCCCGATCGAGATCTGCCACAGCAGTTCGGATCACTCCTTGAGAAAGAGAGAGAGAGAACGAAAGAAAGATGTGTGTTTAAAGGTCACATTAGCAATATTAAATGCGTAAAGCCCCAAAGATCTTTTGTGTTTTATAAGGAACTGAAATTTTAAGAAATTATTTGAGTACTGCTAAGTTAAGGCAAGAGTATTCCAGGAAAAAAGTCATTTTCGTATGTTAGAAAAGCTCTTTCCAAGCCGAAATAATTCCTCGAACTGATGTTTCAAACAGTGATGTTGTGATCTGGTTGATGTTAGTTTTAAAATACTGTATATTCAGTGAAACTTTACTACAAAACAGTGCCTGCAGTTACATGAAGTATACTATAAACACAGAAAACAGACAATGGCCTTTTGAGAAAGGAACTCGGATGGATGCACCATAATAACTCATATTCTCCAGTATTCAACTTTGATGCTTATTTATGACGAAGAGCAAAAACACGAGACCATTAATAAATGGATATGAAAAACAGCTTTGGTTTGTTCACTTTTAGACTAGAACTTCATTTTGCGGTTACTCTAAATGGCCTTCAAACCACAGTTACATACAATACAATCATATATTTAAGTTTGGGGAATGGACATTTTTTTATGTTAATTTAGTCTAGAAGTTCTTTCTTATTCTGCAAAATATGTATATGTAGTATTTTTATTGTTTTTGTATTGTCCATCTACTTAGTCTTATTCCGAATTACAAAATAAAAATAAAACAAATGTTTTTGTATTTAAAGCCAATATCACAGTCAAATCTTGACGTGTAAATGTATTTAGTGAATTTGTTCATTTGAATACATACAATCACATTCTTATGTTTTGGGATGATCCGCTCTCACTTCAGTTAGTCGTGTTTAGGGTTGGGGTTTGTGTTGGCTTGTTTCAAAATTATTATAGATTATTATGGATTCTTTACAAAGCCGGATGAAACGGTCACCCTGTATAGTTTCCCATAAGCAGCAAATAAGACGGAGGGTTAAAATCATGTCTGTGATGTTCTGCTATCATTCCAAGGAAGAATCAGTCGGATTAAAATTAAAACTCTCATGATCAGAAGAGAATAAACTCTCAGGGTTCAAACCACAGGAGTGTCAGACTGCCGTGTGTTCTTTAGTATTTTCATTATTTCATGGCTGTGTCTCACCAACGCCATGGCAACACAAAATAATTGCGGCAGTTCAGGGTAACACACTGCTGTTTCATTCCCAAAGATCTTAGTTCCTGGAATAGCAGATAGACCACACTTTATAAAAATATATTCACACGAGTCACATTGCTCGCATTAAAACCAAAAATCTAATAACAAATCACAACTGAATTATGAATGTTCTATTTATTTGATAAATGAATCAATAAAATAATTTTTCTATAACGTGTGACATACAGTGTGTCACATTCCATATAAAGAATTGTATATGTATTAAAATGTATTTTTATTTTCAGTCTGACCTGGACATGTTCATAAGTTTCAGACAGAGAGAGATTTGAAGATGTAACATGCTTGTGCAGTCAAACATCTACTCTGGGAAATAAAGAACCGCATGAGCTCTCTCTTGGGTCTGTATGCAACAAACAAACGTTTGTCTGGATTTCTGTGTCTGTTTTCCTTTGTTCTTTCTGTCGGGCTTTCTTCTGCTCTCTGCTTATGTAGTCACGTGGCTGGGAGAAGTGCATTTCCAGCGAGGAGTCCATAGCCACCGGCGATGTTTGTGTGGCCATGATGCTAAAGAGGTGAGCTGTGCTTTCATGCGTCGAGAGCTCCGGAGAAGTCACAATTCACTTCTGCTCTTCAAGCACATAAAGCCCCTGACCTCGGGTCAGATCCATTACAAGTGCCATCTAAAGTTTTCCCATTTAAAGCGCTGGACTTAAAAGATGTGTGAAAGGACCGCGGGTGGACGAACAGCCAGACACCGAACGGGATGAACTCCGCTCGGAGCGGCCCGTGAGCAAGAATCTCATTACAAATCTCTTTAATATTTCAATTGTTTCTCCTGGCACAGTGTGATTCAATGAAGACCCCTATCAACATACCTTGCTTCAGAGATGTGCGCCCTGAAATAACAACGGTAACCTTATGTGTCTCTCTCTGAAGTTGAGATCTCGATAATGTCTCAAAGAGATCTCCCGAATGTTTTAAATGTTTTCCGTAGATTTAGTAGGAGACCAAAGCTAAACTGCCTGGCTTCTTTGACATTGGTTCTGGAATATAATAAAAAGTTATTTCGCGTCTTTCTTTGATGATTCCATGTCTATTTTGGAAAATATCTCAATATTGTCTCAGAGTGAGAAGTTGATATCTCTTCAAACTTTCAGTTGGTTCTCTGTGAGTATTCTGGATATGTGTCTGTATTCTCTAAAGTCACATTAAGGACAATACACACCATTACCTCATGTGTACATATATCCCTGAGATTTAGTCGAGATCTCAAACGTGTCTCACAGATAGACATGGCTTTAAGATTTCTCTATTTCTTAGACACCGTGTTACTAAACAGAGACTTTCTGGGAAGTTTCGGGCATCTCTGATGTTTCTCCTGAGAACGATCTCAAAGATTTCTCCTTGTGGGTTTGAGAAGTGATCTCAACAATGTCTCAATATTTTCTCAGCATTGGCAAATGAAATCTCGAATCACCAAAATAAATAAATACTTGCTCACTCGCCTTGATGTACTTGATTTAATATCAAAATTTAACCCAAGAGTGTACTTCGTTCAGTATGTGAGGAGTATTAACATATGAATGCTTCAAAGCTAATAGAAGTGGACTAGAAAACTTAGATTCTAATGTCATGGAGTCTGTAAAATGGCAGGGAGCTGAAATCATCAGATAGATTTGATTTTTAGAGACTGTGAGATGAAAAGCCGGAGTTCAACAACAACACTAACAGAGGATCTAATAAACCCATATTAATATCAACCTCTAGACTAAACAAACAACCCCGGATTTATGGTGCTTTTATTTAGAGGTTCCGAGAAATTAATAGGGTCACCACATAAAAAATCTGAGAGCATCTAATTCCATTGCATCTAGCTGTTCTCGGATCAGTTTAAGAACAGGCGTCCAGGAGTGAACATGGCAGAGGCGAAGTCATTTATCATCTGCTGGTCGCGGGTCTCACATCCACTGCCCACGAAAAGATATCATTAAAAGTTTAGCGATTGGACCCTGGGGAATATTTGTGGGAAAGCAGAGCTCAGATGATCCCAGAGGATTCAACTTCTGTAAGTTTCCTCTGAAAGCATGTTTACTTACACACAAACACACAACACAGAGAAAAACACAAACTCTGTTCTCACGTAAGTCTTTAAGTCTTATACTCTCAGAAACATTTATATTGCGTTTATATGTCAATATTAAATATCAAACCTCAACACAGCAGAAATCAGGGACAAAAAAAAGAGTCTATTCATTTTTACACTATATATATATATATGATTAAAACATACAGAAAAAAGATTAGTTTACCAGAAGATTTCTAGTAGTAGAATGTTAAAATGAATAGACTCTTTTTTTCTTTCCCTGATTTCTGCTGTGTTGAGATTTATTATTTAAAATTGACATATAAATGCAAATATTTCTGAGAATATAAGACGTTAAGACTTAAGTGAGATCAGAGTTTGTGTTTTTCTCTACGATGTGTTTCTGTAAAGCTGCTTCACAGTCTTTCAAAACTGTGAAAAGTAATACAGAAACAAATAAAAATAGAATTATATACACTCGTACGCAACACTTTTACTCACAGTAAGAATGAAAAGTAGCAGTGTTTGTTGTAAATGCTTTTTCAACGAGCGTTTTTTAGACCTTTTAAGTATCTTTCAGATTCTAAACTTTATTTCTATTTCCTATGTGTTTTAAATCTTTAACAGAAATCAGATGTTGGACTACAGTAAACGTCAGGATTGTAGTCCTTCAGTTACTTCTGTGACGTGTCATCAGAGATCCGTTACAGAAGTAACTGTCATTCACATGATGTCATCAGATCACTGGTGATCATGTCATAACTCACAGCTGAGATGACCAATGACAGTATAATAGACCGTTTGACCAATCAGATTACACTGGGATGCGGGCTTAAAGAGTCAAGAACTTAATACGAGTGTTTTACAGACATGAAGACAGATGTGAAACATCAAGATAAACAATAAAACTAATAATGCCTTCTATGAACATTTAATGGCATTTCTGTATAGCCGAGGACTCAAACAATACAATTATTAAGATGTTTATTATCTTTTGGGCATTTTAAACATTTCCTTCAAACGTCTTGGATAATAGCCAATTCAATTGACAGACACCATCAATAATCTCTGAGTTGTTAATGTTTAAATGCAAAAACTGTTTACATTTTAATTTACCTTCAATAAAGGATAGAAATCTTTTTATGTCCGAACCACCTAAACCACATCTGAGCAATGATTCTGTAAATTATTAAACCTTGATAAATAAAAATGAATCCTCCTGTCCTTCTCAACCATGTGTATCATTCCCATTACTCTACCGACCTTCAACATCCTACATACTGATATAGAGATGAATATATGAAGGTCTTCAACATCGAACAAGAACATATGCACTTTATACCTGTCTGTCTGTCAACACTGAAGAAGCGCTCTCCCTCCAGAACACTGTAAACTATCCGTGCACTGCTTCCATACGTCGGGTCATCGGCGTCAGATGCCATAACCTTCATCACCGACGTACCTGTGGAGAAAACAGACGTTACTCTGTGGTTCATGACGACGACCGTTCCATTGTGTTCATTTCATTACGGTCTAGTTGTGAGCGTTTAAAGCACATTTAGCTCTTTAAGTAAATGTATTCACTGCTCCCTCAGGCTCTCGATGCAAAGCACATATTTACATTTAGTCACACATTTTAACTAAAGGAAAGCTCACAGCCTGTGAAGCTTAATGGACTCTTTTCCTGAGGGAGAATCGCTGGAAAATTATAGAGGACGACACATGAGAGAGAAACTTTAAAGGAATAGGGTCACATTTTTTCAGTCTCATTTCTATACACATTAAACAGAAAAATCACATATGAATCCATTATTACTACGAGAGTAAATGGAGATCAACAAAACTTTTGCTTAAGTCTCATCCTTGTCTCAAATATTTCTCGTTCCGAGAACCAAAAGACACAAATGTCTCCATTAGAGTTTGAAGACTTATTTGAACAATGTTTCAAACTGAGCACAGATTTTCAAGTGTCCAATCGAGTCAATGTTAGTGAAGATATGGACCGTTCATCAATGTGAACTCGAAAATTTGAAGATCAAATGAAGACTGCTGCTTAAGTCTCATCAGTTTCTCAAATATTTCTCTTTCTGAGAACAGAAAGAGTCTCACATCTTACACGTGTCTCCATTAGGGTTTGAGAAGAGATCTCAACAATGTCTTAAGATTTCAGAAAATATTATCTTTATTCCGGAAGATCGATATCTGAAATACTATAATGTTTAGTCTAAAGAGAAACATATTAAAAGAAAGTTTACATTCAAACGCAACAACTGAGAACTCCGCCAATCTCGTGAGCTTCAAAAGAGCAGGATTTGAGCAATATAGTGTTAACACATAATTGCGTGTTTTGATTTAATTCAATGGAGACAAAGTGTTTTCCGTTCATGGAGATCTATATCTCGCACATCTCAAGTGCTTTTTTTTTATTCAGGGCCGGCGTGAGACTTAAAGCAGAAACTTTAATGACATTGTATTGAATACAAGTCTGTGCATTTATAACCGATGATAGTTTCAGTATGAACACAATAAAGCATTTGCATTTATATAGTGGCTTTACTTCAGTCCGGGAGACCATCGGACGGCCTCGGGCCAATTATCACCTGTGAAAAATTAAGATAAGTAAATAATCCCACGAACGGAAATGACTTCTCCGTTTCTGCCTCTTGGTCAGCTCGTCGTGCAAGCGTGAAATGCAATCTTATATTACATATCTCAGCTTTAATGCAACGCCGACAGTTTTTAGAGTTTTCCTAAAGCAAACTAGACGTGCGTGATCTTTTGCAGAACATAAACCGAGTTCATTTAGGAACATGCGTGGCAGTTACTTTGTTTTACTGTTTAGAGCTTTTCCAGCAGATCTTCCTCCAGTTATTCACGACATCTCCATTAGGAGAAGACAAAAACCGGTGAGTTTGTTCCGTTTCATGTTTGTGGTGAATTGGAGGGTGAGAAAGGGCAAATGCTTGCAGACAGATACCCATCTGGAGGTTTGGCTTTGGCAAAAGTGGCGAGCTGTAATGAATAAGGCATTGTCCTTTGGTGTAATCTCCCCTGGGATCGGCCTTCTCTGACACAACACAAACAAGATTCTGACACTTTCTGTTAATGAACCTCATTAGCATATATGTGCGTTGTGTCCGAGCGGGACGATGACAGTCTCTGTGAGACACTGCTGCTGTGACCTTTAGCGGACACCGGCAGCTGTCACCAATTACCTGGAGACCAATGGACCCGCTAACGGTCTCCGTCTCTTAAAGGGACACGCTTCACCTGCAGTATTTTGCTTTTATTTATGGGTGTAAAACAGTGGTTTTGAGGACAGACTTTATTGAAACAATGTGAGTGAGATGAACAGGTCTCCTTATGGTCTAAGCTCTCGGTGTATTCTGCAGAAGAAGGAAGATGTTTCCAGAGTTTGATACAGCGTACCACCAAAACCCAGATCTGACACACACATGTGTTATACAGCCCGGGACTCAACATTTATGTATTATTCATTTTACGTTTATTTACCAGCTTTATAATATAGCAGATTAAATGTGAGACAGGTTAAAATACAAATGTGCTCATTCCGAGCACTCAGTTATGTTCTCTTTGTCTCGGACATCTATAAACTGTAAAACCTATGGAATAAGTAGATTAATATCTTCATTTCATGAATTTTACATTTGACATGATCCCGGGGTTTTCACACATAAATGCCCTTCATCCACAATCATGTGACTTTTTAAAGGAAATACATGAGATATCAGAGAGATTTTCTGAGCAGCGCTTCTTTTCTAAAGCTGTTTTTCTGACGATACCGTGTTTAATGATTTATTATAAAGCATGATGAATTTAATAATTCCATGTGATGTGTCCAAAATAACATCTTTACACCATATGGTAAACTGAAACTGTTATTCACTGTCATGAATATTTATACTTTCTCTATACATCCTACATAAAACATAGTTCGTCATAAATGATAAATGTAGATGTTTTTTTACACAGCATAAAAATAATATGCAAAACAGTATTTTTGTCTAGTGTAATGTAGTGCACCCAAAAAATGTATTTTTTTACACTCCTGTCATTTCTCTGTATGGGGACATAAGAAGATATTTTGAAAAAAGGGTAGTGGCTGCCATTCACTTTTGTTATTTAAAACAAAGCTAATACAAGTCAATTCTAACTACCGACATTCTTCAAAATATCTTCTTTTGTGTTCTGCAGAAGAAAGAAATTATTAAATTATGAAAGAATATTCAACTTTGACACTTTAAGTTAATTTTGCTTACCTATTGAAAGAAAAAAAACATGACTGAAATGCATATTGATTTAGGAATTTACTGTAGACATTTGTAAAGGGTAAATATATGAAGAAAGAAAATAAATATTATGATATTTGTGTGTGTGATTCAGCAGAAAAGCAAGTGATGTATTTTTCAGTGTTGTCATGGACTCTCTGACCAGAGAAATGTTTCTCTGAATGAAAGCACACAGTACCAAAAAAGCAATCTCAGATACAACATCAGAGTTCAGCAAGCGTGCCCTCTTCACCCGGAGCGTCCCGCACCTCCTGCTAATATTTGCGGAGCGACACTAGGCGGGTGGAAGTGGATTATGCGGGGCGAGTGTAGGGCGGATCGGGGCAGTTTACTTTCCGCCTGTGGCATCTCGGCACACACAGGCTGTGATTGGTGCCAACATCAAATAGAAATCAAACAATAGATTTGCACAGAAACACTTCATATCCAGAAACCTTGTTTGAGAGATTTATCTCACTTCACGGTCTCATAATGAACCCTCATGGTGATCTTTCAGCAAGAGAAACTCTGATAAATGAAGTTTTTAGGGTTCTTAAAAGAGTCAAAGACTGTTTACACGAGAAGACTCAAATAAGAGATAATATATATGTAAAACACATTTTAATGTGACCGTCTTCATGGATAATTGGACTTTAGAAGCTCTATAGTGCCTATAACATAAGAAAACATGGATTTTATTTTTATATCCTCTTTGCATTTAATAAAAAAGAAATATTTCATAGAATAATGTTTTTAAAATAATTATTTTGAATTCAAAGAAATATTTCGAGTGTTATTTTCTTTCATCACTCGAAATATATTTAAATAACACTTTAGATTTTGATTTAAAAATGTTTGTCATCGATTCATCAAAATAATGATTTCTTGTCATCTCAAACCTGTATGACTTCTGTATCTTCTTCACAACACATAACGAAAGATATTTTGATAAATGTTACTAAAAGAAAACCTTTAATCCCCATTGATTTGCATTTATTATAAGTGAATAGGGAGCAATGGTTCCATCAACCAACATTCTTCGAAATATCTACTTCTAAAATTGATGAGAGGTTATAGTGTTTGAAAGGTTGAGTCAGTGTGAACAGAGTGCATGTCCATCAGCTGAAGCTGAAGCGATTCTCTCACTCAGCACACGAGACTGACAGGCGTTTAAGAGCTTAGCTCGTAAAGAAGATTTGTGTTTCACTGCCACTGCGACTCTAAAGCAGTCGAGCCGTCTCGGTCTCGGTTGAACCCTGCCGGAGTCATCGGCCCCAAAATCACCTGGCATTACAGAGCGTTTAGTGGCCCCATAAAAGCACAAGTGTTTTCACATGAAAAGTTATTTCTCTCAACAACCGAACAATTGATTTGCTCTTCAGTGTCCCGTTTGGAAATAAAGAATGATATGAGTGAAGATTAAAAAATGAGAATAGAGAGCATAACGTTGAAGAGGCGGCTAATGTCCAGATATAAAACTCAATGGCCTGCTTACAGAAAGACTCAAAAAATGTCCCATAAGAATGAACAGGAGGTATTTTTCATCCACTGCGGCACCGATCTGGATTTCAACGGTCCCAATTGAGCATGTTTTATTGTACAAGTGTTTTATAACTGATTCTTATTAGATGAAGAATAATGAGGGCTTATTTAAGTGATTAAAATGATAATAACATTCATATCAAACATCATTTATCAATCTATATCATTTGACCTAAAGGAGAGTGAATAGCTGAATGTGTTTTCTTTAAACAGCTGATGATTTTGGCATTTAAAGCATGAACACTGCTGATGGATTGAGGCGGAAAAAATCTGGCAGTTACTGCAGCAAATCTCAAAATCTAAGTACACTTAACATATGCAGAACAGGATTAGATATTAATCCCATTTTATTTAGCGTTGAGTGAAAGCAGAATCATTCCGAATATTAAAGCCTGTCCGTCTAAAATAGATCAGAATGTCCCATTTCCCATCCTGCTTCCCTTTCACAAAGTGAAGATTTAAAAATACATCTGAACTATCTACTGATATTTTCCCATTATCCATCATGTAAACGTGACCACAAATAATCGCCTGTAGACTGAAATGATGAACTCTTCCCATGATACACTGGGAATGACATCACTGAACTGTAAAATGTGAAATCAGAATAACACCATAATTCTCATTAAATACAATACAATACAAAATAAGATCAAATCAAACAATTAATGCATGCTTCCAATTGACCCAGCTCTGTATTCAGATTATATCTAATCTATTTATATTCATCTAAAAATAATTAAACATTTTCATTTTCAAGGTTTATGAAGCATGGGCCATATGAGTTATAATGACAGAATTTTTCTTTGTGTTAACTGTCCCTTCAACTTGATATAAAACCTCAAGTGGCAGAAGTCGTGGTTTTTTAATAATGCTTTTTCCACATTATATGTTTCTGTGTAGAGAAAGCAATGCAGTCTCTAGAGATGATGTGTGGTGTCAATCAGAGCAGATAACATCGGGTTAGAAGTCAGATTGTTAGGGGTTGGAACTTACGTGCATTTTCCATCAGTGGTCAAGAGCGCTTCCAACCCGACGTATACATCAAACATTTCCAACACAACCACTCATCACAAACCACTCGTGTCAAATAGAGACAGTTTACCAAAGATTGAACTGTGCAATGACACTGCATCACACACACGCACACACACACACACACACACACACACACACACACACACACACACACACACACACACACACACACACACACACACACACACACACACACACATAGAACACACACAGACACACACACACACACACACATAGAACACACACAGACACACACACACACACACACACAGACACACACACACACACACACACACACACACACACACACACACACACACACACACACACACACACACACACACACAGACACACTCACACACACACACACACACACACACACACAGACACACACACACACAGACACACACACACACACACACACACACACACACACACACACACACACACTTCAGTTAATTCAACTATCCAGTTGAAATAAGAGTGTGTGTAATCTCTTATCTGACCATACAGATGAATGATTTAAAGGTGTTTCTGAACATGTCATGTTAACACATCTGTTGCACATCATATACAAGAGCAGTATTATTTTTGCATGTATTGAAAGAGTTTTTGCAGGCAATGCTGAAGTCTAAATATTTAAATCACTACTCAGGATCTGTGGAAGAAAATACATTCACTTGAGTAAATTATTCACTTCCAGTAGATTTGCTCACAAAAAACAACAGTACAGCTTTCATAAAACGAGATTAAAACGCTTAAAAGCAGAATACTGCAGCAGATATTAGCATTCTTCAGATTCCTAAACCGAGATGACAAAATCTTATTAATGTCCTATATGTCAGATGTATAGTTCTTCATTACTATTCAATATCTTAGATCATTGAGAGTTAGGTTGCTAAATCATCATATTTATACCACTTAAAATGTCTGAGACTCAAGTAATATTTCAATGATGCTTTTAAATAATTTAAAGAGGCACACATTCACCTTTCCCATTATAATCTGTTATGAATAAAGTGCTTTCAGCTATCGAATAATGTCTGAAATATCTTTACATTATCATTAATGTACACCTGACATGACTGGACCCGTGATGCGCTGCGAATGACATTATTGAAAAAAAATTAAACAAATAATTTTTTTATGTTACTAATCGCAATATATTTAAATCAAATCATTACGAAAACATGGAATTGCAAAGAGCAAGCTATGTATTGCAGTAAGAATGTATACATCCTTTAAAAAACTGTTTATCATTGTTTAAAATAAATAACATGAGAAGAAGAACATTCCGGAAGAAGAAACATTGTGAATACAATCACAACAACTGGGCAATCCAAGCACATTAAAGAAACGGTTCCGCAAAAATCCTTCATCCTCATGTTACTCCAAAACACCAACAAAAACGTCAATAATAAGATAAAATATGAAAAATAAATGCAGTGGATGTGACCATATTTACGATTTCTGAAATGATAATAATTGTGATTTGCATGTTTTGTTATGCATTTACATTTGATGAGTCAGTCAAAACTACAACAGTAAAGCAATAAATCAGTAAGAGAAAACCTCATTGAATGATTCTGACTGCATGAATTCATGTAGATTTTGTGTCATACAAACACAGACAAACAAAAGATTGACTTCTTAGCTGGTAATCTGAGACTAATGCGATTATGTGTACAGCGTGAGACGGCCCTGTGCTCCACTCCATCGGCTCTTCACCGCTTGGCCGACAAACAACATCTCCAGCATCTGAATAATATGCAAACAAATGTGACCTGGCTTCATGGGCGCTTAAGGCCAAGAGCATCAGCCAATCTGCTGGAGAGAGACTGAAAATGACAACGGAGGTAAGTGAAAATGAATGCACCCGAGGCCTGTCCATGATTACGGGTTTTAATATTATCGCGGAATTCTCTCTGTCGCAGCGGTGAGACAGAAAACACAGCACTTCTTATTTAATATTACATTATCACAGTTTAAGCCTTCGCTTGTGTTCTCTGTGTGCCCTGCATTATTTACATGCAAGTCTCTTTAAAATCACAGTCAAAAATGAGATTCAATGGAGAGAAAATAGAAACTGTCTCACTTATATCTGAAATATTTCTCACGAGATCTTGGAAATCTCACAAGTGTCTTTATTAGATCTCAACTATGTCTCAAACTGAACTCAGATTTGTTAAGTCTTCAATCTAAAATCAATATTATCCAATGAAGAACAAATGGAAAATTTGGAATGGGTCTCATTCCTGTCTCATATATTAAATATAATATAATAAATAAACCTCACAAATGTCTCCAGTAGATATCTAAACAACGTCTCAAACTAAGCTCATTGTCTTAAAGTCTGCAATACAAAGTCAATTTTATTAAATGCAGAGTAAATGGAAACATTTAGTTAGGTCTCATTTGTGTATTAAATATTTTCCCAAATCCCCAAACTCTCTAAAAATGTCTAAATTAGAGTCTTGATAATGTCTCAAATCGAGTTCAGATTTGTCACGTTTTTAAAGATCTCAAAATCAACTCGCCAGATTTCTCATCAGATATTCTGCACAGTTTTTTACAGCCGTGTTGAAATTGTTTGGCCGAGTCACATTGACCTATACGAGAGGTGCTAACAATGAGACCATTAGTATTTGTGCTGTACCCGACACCAAATACAGGCAGAAAACAAGCAGGAAATGCTTGACTAAGCAGAATTGTTATTTCATTAAAGCTGCTGTTGTTCCATGTATAAAAACATGAAGTGCACACTTCTTTAATGTGTAATTTGACCGAAAGGAGCAGAACCCTACAGGGGATGGAATAGTCTCTCTCTCTCTCTCTCTCTCTCTCTGGTCTCTCTCTCTCTCTCTCTCTCTCTCTCTCTCTCTCTCTCTCTCTCTCTCTCTCTCTCTCTCTCTCTCTCTCTCTCTCTCTGTCTCTCTGGTCTCTCTCTCTCTCTCTCTCTCTGGTCTCTCTCTCTCTCTCTCGTCTCTCTGGTCTCTCTCTCTCTCTCTCTCTCTGGTCTCTCTCTCTCTCTCTGGTCTCTCTCTCTCTCTCTCTCTCTGTCTCTCTGGTCTCTCTCTCTGGTCTCTCTCTCTGGTCTCTCTCTCTCTCTCTCTCTCTCTGGTCTCTCTCTGTCTCTGGTCTCTCTCTGTCTCTCTCTGGTCTCTCTCTCTCTCTCTCTCTCTCTCTCTCATCTCTGGTCTCTCTCTCTCTCTCTCTGGTCTCTCTCTCTGGTCTCTCTCTCTCTGGTCTCTCTCTATGGTCTCTCTCTCTCTCTCTCTGTCTCTCTGGTCTCTCTCTCTGGTCTCTCTCTTCAGTCTCTCTCTCTCTCTCTCTCTCTCTCTGGTCTCTCTCTCTCTCTGGTCTCTCTCTCTCTCTCATCTCTGGTCTCTCTTCTCTCTCTCTCTCTCTCTCTCTCTCTCTCTCTCTCCTCTCTCGCTCATCTCTGGTCTCTCTCTCTCCTCTCTCTCTCTCTCTCATCTCTGGTCTCTCTCTCTCATCTCTGGCTCTCTCTCTCTCTCTCTCTCTCCTCTCTCTCTCTCATCTCTGGTCTCTCTCTCTCTCTCTGTCTCTCTCTCTCTCTCTCTCTCTCTCTGGTCTCTCTCTCTCTCTCTCTCTCTCTCTCTCTCTCATCTCTAGTCTCTCTCTCTCTCTCTCTGGTCTCTCTCTCTGGTCTCTCTCTCTCTGGTCTCTCTCTGGTCCTCTCTCTCTCTCTCTCTCTCTCTCTCTCTCTCCTCTCTCTCTCTCTCTCTCTCTCTCTCTCACTCGTTCATATTTCTCTCTGTGTCAATAAGCCGTGAGTCTCTGGCACAGATGTGCTGAGGAAGCAGGAATTAATTTCAATCAGGAAGTTCACAGTCGTGTGGACCTGCAGTGATTACATTATTCTAACCTGCACTTAAAATTCTTTTATCCTCACAAACAAACAGCCTTCACTACATCTAAACACCGCACAGAAATCTCTCACCCAGAAACCTCAGAGTAATACTGTGGGTTTTTTTATATTCACTACAGTTCTGTGTTATTTATTATATTTAATGTGTAGACAAGAATATCACAGCTATACAACTGTTCATGTCAGACAATACTGTGGGATGAATTATTGTTTCTTCACTCTTAAAATTAAGAAGACCTAAAAAAATTTCTTGATATCATGCAGAAGAACCATTTTTGTTTTACAATCGTTATCCTTATTATTGATCTCTTCATTCATTTTTTTATTATGAAGATGCAAAAGTTTTTTATGGAACCATGAACACTGTAATTTAAAGAGTGAAGGACCAACACCAGAGACATGGGTTCAATCCCGGGGATTGCACATACTCAGAATCCAACGTTACTGTACAATGTCGAGGAAGGTCCTTTGGAT
>JAWHQN010000187.1:202500-204152 GCA_033220385.1 Triplophysa yarkandensis | reverse complement strand
TCTCTCTCTCTGGTCTCTCTCTCTCTCTCTCTGGTCTCTCTCTGGTCTCTCTCTCTCTCTCTCTGGTCTCTCTCTCTCTCTCTTTGGTCTATCTCTCTCTCTCTTGTCTCTCTCTCTGGTCTCTCTCTCTGGTCTCTCTCTCTTGTCTCTCTCTTGTCTCTCTCTCTGGTCTCTCTCTCTGGTCTCTCTCTCTGGTCTCTCTCTCTCTCTGAACTCTCTCTCTCTCTCTCTCTCTCAATTCAATTCAATTCAAATGAGCTTTATTGGCATGACAGTTATTACAACGTATTGCCAAAGCATTTTTAACATGAACAAACAGTAAGATATGTGTGTGTGTGTGTGTGTGTGTGTGTGTGTGTGTGTGTGTGTGTGTGTGTGTGTGTGTGTGTGTGTGTGTGCGTGTGTAAGCGCATCACTGATTGGTCGATTCTCTTTTGTTATGGCAGGCATCGATGTATTGTGCTGCTAATAAAATGCAACATTGTTTTTCTCCTAATAGATATTTAATTTGTGTGTTGTTGTCTAATTTCCTAAAGTCAGGGCAAATCTTTTCGAATTTTGTGAAGAATGTATTTCTGATTTGCTCATAGTACGGACAGTTGATAAGAAAGTGTTGTTCTGTCTCTATATGTCCTCTGGTACAGTATGGACAGATGCGCTTTTCTTTGGGTAACCAGTGCTGTCGATGTCTTCCCTTCTCTATAGTTAGAGTGTGGTTGCTCAGTCTGTATCTTGTCATTATTCTTCTTAATTTATTGTCATTTATTGTACTCAGATATTCTGCTGCTGTATAATTTCTGTCTAGGCTCAAATAACATTCAAGTTTACTTTGATTTCTTGTGGATTCAGTCCAGTAGGTCAAGTAATTTTCTTTTTGTCTCTTTATAATTTGGTTGGGTTGAATGTTGTGGGTAAGTGTATCTTGATACGGAGTGTTATTGGTTACGTCACTCATATTAGTTTGATTTTGTAGCCTTAGGATCATCTGGATCAACAAACTTTTTTCAATGTTTTGTTCATGGTGTTTTAAGGCTTTAAAATGATAAGAGTTGGGGTCACTCGTTTTTAAATGTTTCCAAAATTTAATGGTTCGTTTTTGAATGCGCATGAGCAGAGGATATTGACCCAGTTCTGCTCTACATGCGTTGTTTGGTGTGTTTCTCTGTACTCTGAGAATACTCTTACAGAACTCGTTGTGTAAGGTTTCAATTGGGGATTTGTCCCATTTTGTAAATTCATGGTTCAGAAGAGGACCCCAGACTTCACTGCTATATAATGCAATGGGTTCTATGACTGATTGAAATATTTTGAGCCAGATTCGGATTGGTATTTCAATGTGGATAGATTTTTTGATGTGGTAAAAAGCCCTTCTTGCTTTCTCTTTCAATTCATTCATGGCCAACTTTAGGTTTCCTGTTGAACTTATGTTTAACCCGAGATATGTGTAGTTTGTTACATGATCAATCTTAGTGGCACCTAGGGTGAAATTGTGTATCTTTCTTTGACTTATGGGCCTTTTCTGAAAAATTATTGTTTTTAGTTAAAATTGTATTGTTTATGTTAACAGTTAGGGCCCAGGTCTGACCAAATTTATGTAGAGTGTCAAGGCTTTGTTGTAGACCTTCATGAGTTGGAGATAGAAGAACCAGGTC